>OVBE01010925.1:0-14579 GCA_900406425.1 Iberis pinnata
AAAACCTCCAAAATGCGTGCATATGCAAATTCTAATGCAAAAGTCCTAAAAACATTATACTTAGTGAAATCAATCATAAATGTGATGTATGCACGCTTTTAGACCTCGGAATCGATGCTAATTGNCGCTTTTAGACCTCGGAATCGATGCTAATTGATAAGTAAAAACCGTGAAAATTCAGAGTCATCAGAAACCATGGTATGGACGATCACGAATCAGTTTTTTGAATCGCTCCCAAGATTCATAGAATGATTCCACAGGATTGTGCAAAAGCAGAGATCTTGTTCCTCAAAGTGTTAGTCATGGTGGTAGTAAGGAATTGATTTATGAACTTGGATTTGCAATCTTCCCAAGTTACAATGGATCCAGCAGGTAGAGACTTCAACCAGCGAAGTGCTCTTTCAGCTAAAGAGTGACGGTACAAGCTACAGTGCATGAAATTTCTCGATACTCTATTGATTTAGATCGTACTGCAGATGTCCTCAAAAGTATCAATATGATCCATTGGGTGCTCATTTGGTAAACCACTGAATTGATTGTTACGGATCATCTGAACAAGCTGGATGGGGAATTGGTACTCCCTTCGCTGAGGTTGTAGGGGTTGGATGGGGTTCCTGTTAGCATAGAAAGCTTGAGGATTTTTGAATGAACCAACTAAAGGATGGTTCTGAGCATTGCACTGATTAGCGATTCTCTCTGAATCTCCATACAAGATAAAGTTTCTTGCATCGATGTTCTGGGGTGGAATTTCCCGGTGGAGCTTGGTTGTTATCAGCTATTTGTTGGCCTGGTGGCACTTGATTGTCGTTAGGTCCTGATATGATCCTAGATCTACTCCGTTGAAAGGCTCTATGAATATCGAACAAACAGCTTGATTTATGCTTGAAACAGGCTCGGACAGGTTGATTGTGTCTCGGGTGGCTCAGAACTGGTCTTGGGCTGGGCTCAAGATTGTCTCGGTGGCTTGAGACTTGGCCCGATGGTCTTGGCTCGGGTCTTGGACAGGTATGGCTCGAGATAAGGCTGAATAGCCTAGTTACTTGGCCTCTAAGCTTCGGGTAGCTTGCGGTAAAAGGGTTATGGCCGAGACTTGTGGTCTAAGTCTTAGCCGAAGGTTGTGATGGTGTTTAGGTGGTTTTCGATGATGGTATGAAAGAAAAAGAGATGATTTAACTTTATTGTTTTGTGAGATTAACAATCAAGTGTTTGTAGGATTCCTGGATCTATTACAGATATAGGTTTTCGGGATTCTAAATCCAATGAGCAAGAGATAGAATATGTTTTTCTCAAACAACATAAAAGAGTTTATACTTAAAACTTGCTGAAAAAAAACATAAGGTTCGACTTCTATTTATAGGCTTAAGAGCCTAAGGGTTTTCCTAAGAGAAGTAGAAATTAGAAAACAAATAGAATTAGGAATAGGCCCAATAAGGAATGGGAATGGAAATCAATCCCATTCCTTCAAGATTTTCGAAAATATTAGGCTCATTAAGACAATTTAAGAATGAAAATCACTCTCTTTATTTCGCCTAAGTGTCTATTCAGAAATAGACACTTATTCCAAATTCATCTCAGCTAGCTTTAACGAAGTGGATAAAAGCGCATCGTTAAAACCTTAGTGATTGACCAAAAACCCAAAGTGGGAAAAAGCGATCATCTCAACTAAGGACAAAAGAGTACAGTCATTTACCCACTAGCTAACCGATTAGAGATCTGGTTCTTCTGGAACTTCAAGCCTGAACAACATAAAGATGTTGCAAGCTTGATCTTCATCGTCTGAAAGTGGCATCACATGGGCCTGATTCGCCAATTCTTTTGTCTTTTATCTTGTGATCCTTCCTTCAGGTTCAAGCTGCTCCGGTTCAAGCTCCGGGTCAGGTTCTGGTTCTTGAAGCCCAGCCACGCTCATCAGGTCCTCCTCGTTCTTGATGGATAATCATTTGATTGAGTCCAAGGGGAGGTGGATCGACTTGACCTTTGGGTGTGACCGGTATCATGGGATCAACATTTTCAGCCATTGAATTAGATGAGCTGGCCTCTTTCCTTGCTTTCCGGTTTGAGCGTTCTAACTTTGCAAGTTCTGAGTTACTAAGGTTGAGCAATTCCCTGGATTTGTCAGATCGTCTGGTCATGCACCTGCAAAACAAAAACAAGAAGAAAGAACGAGATGAGTACTGTAAAAATAAAAACCTTATACTAAACTCTTGAATAAACTAAAGAGGCAGTATTGGTCCCCGGCAACGGTGCCAAAATTCTGATAGGTTAAGAATTTAATTCCTAAAACTAATACTGCAGAACAGATCAATGTAGTAAAGAATAGGGTCGAATCTCACACAGACTAGAAAGTACAAGATTTAGTTAAATCTCGAATCAAGCTAAAGCAGAATAATAGATTGGTTGTAAATGAATCAAAACGATAAAATAAAAGCGGTTGTAAACTATAGAATAAAAGTGTCAGGCATCAGGGAATCCACAAGTAGTAAGGTTTAAAAGTCAAATTATCATGCAAAGATTTTCTTTGAAAATAGTTCTCAACATGAAAGACAATGGTGAAATAATCTCCTCACGGAGTATTCAACCCTATTCTAAAATTATCAGAAAAAAACTTTCACCATTTTTTAAATAATTGATCATGCATTACAGTTCAAATTCAATTGTTCATAAGCATTCAAGACAATACTCTCGCAATCAAGAACATTTATTCATCTAGACTAGATCCAACTTATAAACCAAATCTATTTGTGTTTATCAGGCTAATTTCAATAAACTAGATGGCCAGTCTAATTCATGCACTAATAACAAGTCTAGACTAAGAACCTATCAATTGTTATCCCCTTATGATAAATCTAACAATCAAACATGATTTTCCTGGGAAATCCTAAAACCTAACTAGTGAACTACTCAAACATTGACAAGCAAACACAAATCAATTTCTTTGAAGAACACATAATAGAATAAGTATAGATATTAAAAAGGGTTCAGGAATTCTTCTCCAAATACAAGGTTGAATCTCTTCTCCCTCAGTAAAACTCTCCAAAATAAAATAAAACTTAGTTCTCAAACCTAAAACAATCAGGCTTTATAATGTAAAAAGTAAAATAATCTAAAATAAGGAAATTGGATAAGTTGAGGACTTGGTTGCAAAATTTTGAAATCTTCTTCTTCTCGGGTAAAGTGCCTGATCGTTCTCCTTAGTTCCCGATCGGGCACTTTGAAAAGTTGCCCGATCGTTCTCTCTGTTGCACGATCGATCTGTTGATGCTAATTCTTCCAGGAACAAATGCTCGATCGGGCACAAGAGTTGCTCGATCGTGCACTCCTTTCTTCACTTAGCTAGTCCTTCTTATTTTCTCTTAAATCTTCTAAAATATTATGCTCCAAAATGATCCGAACACCAAGAATCCTGAAAATATATCAAATATGCAAGGAAAACATTCGGAATAATGCAGAATAGCAAACATAAATTCCCACTATTATGCATTAAAACCGAGTAATATTAGTAACCACGCCTCCGAGCTTAACATCCCGGGTAGAACGGCGCATCAAGTGCCTTAAAAAGTCGTCGACCCAACTGTAGCCACTTCGACCAAAATGAACGACGCAATATCACCAAACGAGCAATAAAATTCACGGCAACAAACTGAACTGCGAGGCGGCTTGATCCAAAAAAGGGTACATAGGTAACTCTTCGCAAGAAAAGTGCAGTTGTCCACTCTCCGAAAAAGGGGGAGTGGGTACGTATATGTATACTCTTATACTCACATATTTAAAAATATCTGCATTCATGTACTTGATATTTTTGAACTTTGTGCAATAACAAAAATGCATTCTTACTTAGAAATTTCAACTTTCTCTTTGCATCTTAAACGTATTTGACTCCACTCAAAAAATGCCTAAGTAACAAGAAATTGTCATATAACCCGAAAATGGAAATCCTATGAACACGTTTCCTAACAAAAACTCAAACACTTTTCTCGTTCGCAAGGACAAGCATGCCCTTCGAAAAATCACAGGAACACCTCTCAAACATATTCTCAAACGCAAAACCTTCGAACAGAAAAAGAACTTTCATAAAAAGCGAGACATTGCGAACTTCCGAAAACAAATTTTGGAACTCATACGAACATAGTCTACACATACTCCAAAACCAAAATGAGCAAACACTCGCTCATATATCGAACCCATCAATTGGCCCCGATGGACAAACTAGTCACCTAACCTATCAAAAGGTCGGTTCTCATACATCCGACACAAGGATAAAGCGCTATAAAACCAAAATTTTGGTCAGCACTTTCGAACGACTTAAAAATTATTTTCAAAGAGATGATCGATTTCTGATTAATGCAAGTCTATCACAGACTTTAATGTCAAAACGGAATCAGGTTGAAATCGTGAATGGGATACGTAAGTCCAGATAGTCACCGCACCCCCTAAAACTAAGAATAAACCTAGGTTTTGCCCTAAACCCATCACACTAGTCTTTAACATCTCAAGACATAGTATCAGAAAAGGATACAAGATCCCAAAACTTGTCTCATCGCTCACACACACGAATCCACGTAACTCAGAAATTAGATTTTCCGAAAAACCCGCGTCCAAAACGGATAAGCTAAACATAGCGAAAAATCAGAGAACAGAATACGAATTGACTACTCGTAATTTTGTCTCGACAACTAAACCATACATTCATATAAAGACAACTTACAAAAATCTACGGAGTGGCAAGGTTTCGAAGCCATATACAGCCGATCCTACTAAATACGACCACACTTGGCCAAAATAAAAATCTAAAATGGCCATACTCGGATAAAATTGTAATCTAAAAAGGGAACACACTCCCTTACACGAATATGTGCTCAACACTAACCGAGATTGAAATAACCAGAACATGACCCACCAAATGGTCTCGGATCCTGATCCACCATTTCCTCTTCACCATGCGCCACAGTCCTGGCAACCTCCAAACCCAGAGAAATAGGGATCGGGTCCCAGTACTCCTGAATCTCCGCTTCAATTGGAAGGATCAGGGACCTCGCATCTTCGCACATTTCGCATTCATAATAGCCAGACATCAAAAAGTCATCAGCGCCAAGCAGGCTTGGATCCTGTCTACCGCATCCTCCTCGCCGTAAGTAACAGTCCCGACTTCTTCCAAATCAGAAGAAACGAGGATCGTAGTCCAACATTCCCAAATCCTCTCTTTGATCGAAGGGAATGAAAATTACATTTTCACACCCCTTCATATAACCTAAAATCTTGTCCATCTCGGTGTTATACGAATAGTCGGGATGTTTGGTATGCTGCAAGGTATCCATAGAACTTCAGTATTCACTATACTCCTCGAAAGACCAGTACACTTGCTTGAATTGATCATTCGGCCTAGTCTAGTCGGCCACGACAAAGTCCAGTCACCCACGAAAAAGTCTAGTAGCCCATGAAAAAGTTTGGTCGCCCACGACAAAGTCTGGTCGCCCAGAACTAAGTCTGATCGCCCACGACAAACTTCGACTACCCACAATGAAGTCTGGTCACCCATGATGAAATTCTAGCCGCCCATGACAAAGTCTGGTAACCCACGATGATGAAGTATGGTAACCCACGACGATGAGGTCTGTTAACACACGACGATGAAGTTTGGTAACCCACGATGATGAAGTCTGTTAACACACGACGATGAAGTCTAGTTGCCCACGACAAATTCTGGTCACCGACGACAAAGTCTGGTCACTCACGATGGAGTCTGGCCGCCCACGACAAAGTCTGGTCACCCATGACAAAGTCTGGTCACCCATGACAAAGTCTGGTCACCTATGACAAAGTCTATTCGCCCATGACAAATTCTAGTCACCCACGACAAAGTCTGGTCGCCCCCAACAAATTCTGGTCGCCCACGACGAAGTCTAACCTCCCATGATGAAGTATGGTCACTCACGATGAAGTCTGGCTGCCCACGATGAAGTTTGGTAACCCACAACAAAGTTTGGTCGCCCACAATGAAGTTTGGTCACCCACGATGAAGTCTGGTCGCCCACGATAAAGTCTGGTCGCCCACGATAAATTATGGTTGCTCACGATAAATTTTGGTTGCCCACGATGGAGTCTGGTCTCCCACAACGGAGTCTGGTCACTCACGACGAATTTTGGCCACCCACGATGAAGTGTGGTCACCCACGACAAAGTCTAGTCATCCACGACAAAGTTTGGTCACGAAGACAAAGTCTAGTCATCCACGACAAAGTTTGGTCACCTAAGATGAAGTCTAGTTGCCCACGACAAAGTCTAGTCGCCAACGACGAAGTCTAGTCGCCCACAAGAAAGTCTCAAAATTTTCGCCATCAATTTTGCCTAACTCACCTAACCTATACCTCGCAAGAACAATTAACGACACTTACGAGTTGGGGGGTAACTGTTTGGGTCAAAAATTCAGCTGAATCAAACTGAATTTTTCTGATTTAGCTAAATTTTCCTGAATTCGTAAACAACGAGATTTAGAACCAAAGCATTTTTCCGAAGATTGCGATTGCTTGTTGTTGTTCTGAAACATATCTATTGAGGTCTTTTGTATTTCTCGGAAGACGTAAGCAGATTATCTTGCCTCATTAAAACCTTAGTGATAAGTAAACCCAGTAGGACAAAACCTTCTCGACTAAGGACAAAAGAGCGCAGAGATAATCGCTTAGCTATTTAACGATTGTTATCTGGTTCTTCCAAAATATGTTCCTCGTGATCTTTCATAAGTATTGCGGCTTAATTAGTTTGTTACGCTGAGTGGGATGATACGACTAATGCGGTTTTGACGTTCATATCGAGCAATTAATTTTCCCAAAAAAGCTTTTAGGCATTGATTTTGTCATGGCCGTTTTTGACCCCAATAGAGAGTTTTCTTAATTAGAAAAATGTCATAATCGCCTTTTTCAAAACGTTGATAACAATTATTTTGTTTTTGGTATTGTGATATATCAAGAGTATTATATACTATTGATTTGTGAATGTACGTTTAGAGAGAATGGTTTACCTGCTAATGCTCAGTATATATTACATCTTGATAATGAGTTTAAACTAGACTCATTGACTTCAACATTGATCACTTGAGATCTGTGATTGCACTAAGATTGCTTTTTTGTATAAACACAAGTACTAGTTTGTTTTATTGCTTAACAAAATTATTATCTTCCGCTTCAATATCCCAAATTAAATCTGTTTTTTCCTCTGCTATGCTATGCTGACCCGTTTACGCCAATCAAATTTCTCGCCAGAGTTTTGGCCAGATTCTTTCGAACACCCATCCTCATTGCTTGTGATATCTTCTTCTAACTGATCCCGTCCAAGATCTTCAACCTCCGGTAATGATGATTGTGTCAAAATCACTGGGATATCATTGTCCTTAGATGTTGGTAAAAACCGAAACAAAAACTTGTTACAACATCTAATTCATTTATTAAAAAAATATAATACACCAGTTACAAATATCGAAGACAAAAGTATTATGCTTGCTAGTGATCTCACATAGATTTAAAGTAGTTTTGAAATAAATGTAAAAAATGTGGCCTTGTACATGTGGCATATGTTATTTCTCCATTTTACCATTACTTAGACACTGTACATGTTTTATGAAATAGTGCGTTAGCATACTTAATGAATTTTAACAAGCATTTATGAGGGTTTGACATATGTGTGAGGGAAAACATATTTTACTTGTGAATTAAGGAGCATTAAATGCGAAATAGAACTTTCAGAAAGTTTAATAGAATAAATAAATGTGTAAGAATATCAAAACTTATAGTGGACATTAGGGCTGGCGATATATACTGAAACTCGAAATCGAACCGAGAAAATCGAAATCGAAACTGAAAATTTCTTCCAAAGAATTCGAACGGTTCCTATGTATCTCAATCCGAAAAACCGAATCCAAACCCGAACCGAACCGAAACCCGAAAGTATAACCGAAAAATTTGTATATATATGACTATAGATGTAATTGTTATCAAATAGTTAGGAATTTAGGTAGAAAAAGTAGGATTTTAGTTTGGTAACTAGGATATTTATGGGTTTTTGTCCGATATTTTGGATTTTTGATTCGATTAACTTGGATTTTAGCTAAGTTGTTCGGATAATTTGGAATTTTTTATGAATATTTTGGAGTTTCGGGTTCATTTCGGATCCTAACAAAAATGAAAAACTGACCCGAACCCGAATGGATCCGAACCGAATTTTTAAATAACCCGAAAGGTTCCTGTAAGTCCCTAACCGAATTATCCGAAATCCAAATTATCCGAACTGAACCCGAACCGAAAACCGAACGCCCATCCCTAGTGGACATGATAGTGATAGTAAAGAAAAAACAACATTAACGGTTTCAAATTCGCACCACTTAATTAATTCGTTCACGAGTTCAAATAACTATGTTCAAGTTGGCTAGGGACTATCACACTTATTTTTTTATATGGACTAGTTATAATTAAATTGCTCACAAATGTTCATCATAATTGCCTAGCCAACTTGTGAGCAATTTACTTATAACTAGTCCATATAAAAAAAAATAAGTGTGATAGCCAACTAGCCAACATAAGTTAAATGTTGTCTACAAAACATGTAATTAACTACCAATTTATTGTGGTATAAAGTTTTTAATATAGACTACTTTGGTTTTTTATTTAATGAATGTCAGTTGTATGTCAGATACACAAATGATGCCTATATTTAAAAGTAAGTGAATCATTTATAAGCATTTTTCGAGATGTGAAAATGAAAATTTTCAGTTTTCAAATGTCCACCACTCACAAAATATGTCTAATCTAGTCTAATATTTTTTTTATATTGTCCATCACATGAATAAGACCATATTACAACTAATTTTATAGTCTACTTTTTTCACAAAGAAGTGGCATTTTTGGAAAGATTGAATGAAAATTGTATTTTTTGGAAAAAGATGAGTGGAGAAAGTGATATTTTAAAAAAAGAAAAAAATCTTAAAAATATCTGAATTCTTTAACTTTTGTTTTTTAATACATGAATTTGTTTTGTTATCGTATTAATTCTCATCTTTTCATCCGTCGCCATTTTAATTCTCAAACTATTTAAAATCGTAATTTTATCTAAATTTTGTTAGTCGATTTTAATGTTCTGTTAGTCAATTTTATTATAACAAAAGAAACAAAAAAAAGAGTTCTTTCTCCAACCGTCTACTTCTTCTTCTCCCTTCCCTTCGATTCCAAAAAATCAAAGTTATGAGAAATATCAAGAGTACCTTTTAGATTCCTTAGACTTTTCATATATCTTCAGGGCTTGATCCAGTCAAGCCATTAAAAGAAAGATTCAGTGTCTGATGATGAACCAAGTTAGATCCGAACCTGGTTGAGAGATCTCCAGAGAAACCATTGTTGCTAAGAACCAGTGTTCTCAGCTTCTTGCATCATATAAGAGACAAAGGGATTGGATCGTTGAAAGAGTTTTCTGAAAGATCCAAAATCATTAGAATCTTCAACCTCCCTATCTCCATTCGATTCCAAAAAAATTAGTTTTCCGTTCGATCTCCATCTCTCACTCGCTTCACGGATTTTCTGATTCAGTATCTTATTAGAAAACTCTTCCATGTCTATTGTTAGAGAAACTCCATCAGTTTCCTCCATTATCTACTCAACAGAAAAACCTAAATACAATATTATAAAGAAAAATATTAGTGTCACCAAAGACAATTTTCTTATATCTAGTATGAACTCGACGATTACGTTGATGAATTATGCATTTTACTTCTGAATAAACATCATTTACATCTAAATTCAAGAAACCCATTACTGAATGTTGTAAAATATTACGAGAAGAAGAAACATGAGGTGGAGAAGAGATTTTTTTGTCACAACATTGACTAACCGAACAGTTAAAGTTGACTAACAGAATTTAGAGAAAATTACAATTTTAAATAGTTTGAGATTTAAAATGGCAACGGATGAAAGTATGAGAATCAATATGGTAATGAATGAAAGTGTGAAAATTAATATGGCAACGAAACAAATTTGTTTATTAAACGGACAAAAGTTAAAGAGTTCAGGTATTTTTAAAGTTTTTTCCCTTTAAAAAATTTCCCTTAGAAAAAGAATAAGTAAAATCCAAACTAATAAAAATTAAACAAAGAAAAATTAAAATAAAATTTATAAAGATAATATGATAAAATTTAGTTCTTATTCTACTATTCTACAAAGCAATATTTCTCATATTCTACAAAAAGTAATTTAAAATAATTATTTTAAATAGTTCACCCATTTAATATACAATATTGTGTTATATCAACCCAAAAATAAATATATTTTTTTGGATAGCCATTTAAACATGTCTAAAACTCATTTAATAAGTAAGTTTTTATATAGTACCCATTTTGATATATAAAACTCAAATCTCACATACAATGGTGGAGTCTGAAAAATATTTTTTAGGGGTCATATATAATCAATTAATATTTTTGTTAAATAAATCATTTATACAAAAAAATCTCAATTTAAACAAGGAGTAAATATACCTAGTGGTTGCATTTTTGCTGCATTGTTATAAGACGAAGGATCGAACATGTCAACTCACTATATTAGAAAATTTATCCTTCTAATAGGGTGTGGGTTACTGCACCGGTATATTGTGATCTAGAGTTGAATGTGTCAAAAAAAAACTCATTTTTTTACAAATCACTACCTATAGTTGTTTCTGACTAAAATTAATGCGTAATATATATACATGGTTGAATATATTTTTTCATCATCTAATCTTTTAAAATATTGATATGTAAAAGCGATATATTTCATGACATACTTACTTATCTTTATATATAAAATAATATATATATTAATTTGAGTAGCTCCACAAAAGAATTTATATTCCAAAAATATCAAACACTCTCAACTATTTTAAGATATCACAAACTTGTTTTTTCAAAAGTATCACAAAAATAAAAATTGAATTTTAATGGATTAAAATTAAATTTTTGGGTTTGAGTTCACTAATTAACAAATAGTTTAGTTTTCAAGGGGTTATGATTTTATTTTGAGAGTTTAGTGTTTATATTTAAAAGATAGCTATGGTAATATTTGACAATTTTGGGACACATATATTTTTGTGGTATATTTTGAAGAGTTGAGAATATAGTATTATTAGAAAACAAACTAAAAATGATATTTTTGAAAAACATTTATTAATTTTTCGGTCTACCTAAAATTATTTTTTATGTGGAATTAATATTACAATTATATTAATAACATATATATTAAGAGGAAAAATATTATTATATAATCATTATATACTCTAAAATTAACTTACTAACACCTAGGAGTAGCTCTCCTCTCGCTCTCCTCCCACATTATAACATATTTTCATAATTATCCTTCTTTATTAGTTGTTTTTGTCGAGACATATTTCTTTTTTGTGTTAGTTTTACGAACTTTTTTCTACTAATCTATTATCATTTTTTGGCAAATCTGCTTTTTTGCATTCTTACTTTTTTCGAGTCTAAGTTTAGGGTTTATCATTTACATTTTGGGTTTAGGACTTATATTTTGGGTTTTAGTTTTTAGGGTTTATGGTTTTTATTTTAGGATTTATGGTTTATACTTTTGAGTTAAAGGTTTATATTTTTTGGGTTTCAAGTTTATATTTTGGGGTTTATGATATATATTTTGGTTTAAAGTTTATAGTTTTGGGCTTCAAATTTTATATTTTGAGGTTTAGGGTTTATATTTTGGAGTTTAGGGTTTATATTTCGGAGTTTAGGGTTTATCTTTTTAGAGTTTAGGGTTTATATTTTAGTGTTTAGGGTTTATATTTTGGAATTCAGGGTTTATATTTTGGATTTTAGGGTTTATATTTTGGAGTTTAGAGTTCATATTTTGGAATTTAAATCCATACTGAAATCAACTGTATAAAATAAAGGTTTTGTTAAAAGAAAAATTCAATTAAAAATATAAGTGTATTTCTATATTAGGCTCAAAAACCGTATTTGGCCTAAACCAGATACATTCTGCAACCCAACCCAAAATTAGTTTAATCGGTGTAAACTTGCAAATTTGAAAAGTTTAAGTATTATTGAGATCATCCAAATTAGTTTGTGTATTAAAATAGCAACGTGAAAAGTTCGTATATTAAAAAGACAAAATTAAATAAGTTCTGAACATATGTTTAAGAGAAAAGAAGAAAGAGTTGATAGGTGTCTACATCACATGCGTAAATTAATCTAAATCTTTTAGATGCCAAGTCCCCACTTTTTTCTTTTCCTGCAATGAGTTAATTCAAGTTCAACAAGTAACCCATTTGAGATGTAACTTATAAAATATTGACTTTTTATTAATATAATACTTACTATATGTCAATCTGACTTTTAGAATGTTTATAAGTTATTTAATAAAATACAAAAACATCATTTAATTTAACTAGTTTTTATACAAAAATATTAATTATAATTAATTTAATTATAATTAATTTATCCAATCAAAAATTATCATACAAATATTAATGGTATATATTTTAGAATTGTTACGTATAAAAGCAAAAACAATAATTAATTTTTAAAAAAAATTCTCTAAAACATCAATTATACAAAAGAAATATATATTAAATAAAGATAGAGTTCAAATTACAACCAAGTGATAACAAAAGGAAACATGTCATCCGAGCTCTGTTGGCTAGTGTATCGGCTTAAACATTAAAAAAATGAAGAATGTTATCATAACAGAAAAAGGTGATACGAGTAGAAAATTAAATTACATCGTAGCGTAAAATTTATATAACAATGATCTAATCACAAATAATCTCCAACATAAACAAATGATCGATGACATATTCACACAAATCAAATCAAAGTACATGAATTAATAGATAAATAAAAATGTGTGAAAAACTAGAGAGAAATTTCATCTTTTGGTGTGATATAAGCCTCTATACCACTTAATACAATCTTTCTAAGTACTCGCAACATCATTTAAGGCTATGAATTGCTGTAAAATTGATAATGATTGTGAGTGAAGTCAAAATGGCTTGTGAATGAACTTCTGGATAGATTGAGTGATGGATGGAGATGGAAGATAAAAAAATGTGTGTGATAAAAAGAAAAAAGAAAAAAAAAAATGTTGGATAGATGGTAGATTAATAGAACCTCACAAATTTTGTAAAATACTTTTTGATATGCCTAAAATCAAAGGATATCACTTTAAGATCAAGACATATTCAGACATATCAAATTTAGAACCAGATAAGAATTTTTTTTATGATATACGAAGAAGGTTAAATGTTCTATGAGTTTACAACTCAAATATAAAGTAAAATAAGGATGTTCATGCATGTATGAGATGAGATGCATAATTTCATGCTCATGCATGCAAGAGAGAGAAAAACACTTACATAATATTGTGTATGCTTTATATACAAATTTGAAGTGTTTGAGCCATGAGTTACATTCTTATGTCTTCTTTTGATTAATATTGAGCTATTATGGAGTATTTATCTTGTCTATTAAAAACAAAACTTGGAAAAAACAATTAAGACAATATTAAGAATGAGAAAAAAATACAAGAAGAATAATCACTCAAATATTGATTATCCTTGAGCTTAAGTGCATATAATGGTTGTTTGCATTCACTCAAACGCAAGTCATTGGAATGATTCTAAAACTGTCTAAATAATACTATAATATTTCAGACAAGCTTCTTAACATTTGATTGAGTTTTGAAATAAATTGATATCTTAAATGCTTTTTCTAATGTAATATTTTTTTCAATTTCATTTTCAACTGCTTGTTAAATTCTTGGACATATAAGACTTATGAATTTTGTCCAAAAATAGATAAATAAGAGTTATGAATTGAATCTCTTTTAAAAAAAAAGAAGATTTTTTTGTCTCATGGCACTATGATTATATCAACTTGAGAAACAAATATTTGTAATGGTTCAAAAATCAAATAAAATTAAATTGCTTGATTTTTTTCGACTTATAATTTAATTGGATTAAAAAAAATTATGTATCACCACCTCCACCTGAATCAAAAATAAAAATAAAAATAAGTGTCAACACATAAACACTTGATCTATTATAGTATTAATTTGTTATTGAGATATTAAACTTCAGAATCTTGGGAATTAATACGGTCTTAGATACATCATACTGATATTTTGATTTAATTAATTACAAATAATAATATAATAATTAATGTACATATAATCTTATATTACATTTGTTTATTTGTCATCACCAAATTTAATTTTGATTTAATTTTACAAAAATAAATTTAATAAAATGATATTATCTATAATGTATACCAATGTAAATATTTTAAAATTTTATTATATGTTTTAATTTATGAATTAATTTTTATTTTAAACCAAATCCATTAACTAATTTAACAATCTTATTTGGTTTTATAACTTAATTTTGCGACATATTAAAATCTATAAACATTGGTTATTGATTTAGAATCTTTCTACAGCCAAATATAAGCTTTCTACATTCAAATATATTTTTACATCAATAAAGTGAAACCAATCAAGCTGTATCTTTTTTTCTCACAGCCAAAATATTGGATTTTGTTTATTTTTGGCTGTAGAAAGCCA
>OVBE01010926.1:0-14578 GCA_900406425.1 Iberis pinnata
GCCTATCTACCAGCTAGTCTCAGGTAAAGAGAGAAATCTTTGATTTTGCATAAGCAATCTTGAAATTTCAAAACGAACGTACGTTTCAAATCATTAGTGGCTTAGTGGTCTATAGGTCATAAAGCTCCTTTTGTTCATTTGTGCAGCAATTCAAACGTACATCCACTGGTGATTGCTGCACATCCCCAAGAACCAAACATGTTTGCGGTTGGTCTCTCCGACGGAGGAGTTCATATATTCGAGCCGCTAGAGTCTGAAAGTAAATGGGGAGTGGCACCACCAGCTGAGAACGGGTCAGCAAGCGGCGCAGTGGCTACACCTTCTGTTGGAGGAGCCTCTGGCTCTGATCAGCCACAGAGATGATCTGATCCTTCTAGTCACTTATTCTCTGGTTCCCTTTCTTTTTTATTTTATTTTCAGGTCTTTCTTTTTTAATTTTTTGTTAGAAAGATTTGTGACCTCAAGGATTCTAACATGTTTAGATGTAATGAATATTCGCAGTAATTTAATATGTTTCGATTTCTTTTCCTCATCCAAAATATTGTTTATACACACCTTTCATATCAATTTTCTTTTGTTGTAGAAAAAATTATTTTATATAATACATCAAATTCACATATTTATTTACAAGAGTGATTATTTTGTTTCAGACACTTTTGTTGAACAAACCAAACAGATCCCAAAAGCTGGATCGGACACGTGCATCGAAGAAATTTTTCTGTAGCCTTGACTTATTTACAGTTTCTTCTTCAGGTAGTCTGAAGAAGTGCATAGATAACATATTCGGATTGTTTTGTCCGAAACTAGAAGAGATCGATCTATTTACAGAGATAAGTGAATTTGCCTTTTTCTGGCATAATTTATTCAGGACGGAAGTTGACTAGGTCTGGTAGATCAGTCGCTTGAAGCTTCCTGATATCGTTAGCAGTGACTTTGCAGGACTCCAAGGTCAGGGATCTAAGGTTCTTCAATGGCTTCAAATGACGTAATCCTGAGCTTGATACACGAGAGTTTGAGACGTTTAGAGAGACCAATCCAGTCAATCCTGCGGTTTTTATGAGAACGTGTTTCAAGTCTCAGTTACATATGCTTTGTCTGGTTTAGATTAAGAAACGATTAATTGTAAAATTTACCGGAAATCAACTCGAGTGTTTTGTCTGTGAGATTGGAGTTTTGAGATAGATTGAGGAGTGTGAGGGATGAAAGATCTTTAAGGTTCTTGACACCAGCATCAGTTAATCCACCACCACATATTTCAAGTGACTCCAGCTTCTTCAAGTCTATATCAAAGGAAACCCAAATAAATTCAAGAAAGTAGAAAATTAGAAACTCATTCAACACTTACTTCGTAGATGATTTGTTCCAGAATCTGTGATTCTAGCACCGAAGAGATCAAGGTGAGTTAACCCAGTCAAACCTAAGCAGACAGTATAATTTGGCTTTAACTCAGAATAACATCATACAAAGGCAAATAACTTGCTGACAATGACTTACTTGTAAGCGCGGAAAGACCAGCATCGGTAACATGACGGGCATCCAGATTCAATGTTCTCAGAGATGTCAATCCAGATAGTTTCCTTAAACCGATATCGGTCACAACAGTGAATGACAAGTTCATGCTCTCCAGATTTGTCAGACCTATATACAGCAACACAAATTCGCTGAGCAACACTGACATATACATTACTCAGCCGTCGGCATAAGACTAAAGAACATAAAGGTAGGGAAGAAGTCGTACCAGAGAGATGGTGAAGCCCTTGACTTCCTACTTCAGTATCGGACAACTCCAGAGATTTTAATCCAAACAAATCTAAAACCACACGAGTATGTTTGAATATCAGATGATCCATGATAGAAAATAAAAGGCAATTACTAATCACCTGAAATATGTATCAGTCCTTCGTCACCAATTCTACAAGAGTCCAAGTTCAAGCTCTCCAACTTTGTCAAACCTAAGAATATAAGCTATATTGTTCAGAAAATAGTCATTTTCTCAATTCTCAAACAGCTCGACATGTTGAAGAAAGTGAGACCTCTCAGGTGGGCCAAGCATGAATTTGTAATATTGTTCATTCCCAAGTTCAATATCTTCAAGTTAATTAAGCCTGTAAAAGAGAGTGAAACAAAGTCAGCTCACCAGCAAAGAATTACCAGAGATTAATGCAAATATAACAAGCACTTTCAATTGTCAGAATGCACTCACCAGAGAACTTTTCACACCCGCTGTCTGAAAAGTTGCATCTATTGAGGTTCAAAAACATCAGCTCCGTAAGAGCTACATGAACAATAAGAACAATGACTCATATGAGTTTATCTGGCAGGAACTCATCAAATGTGTTGTCTAAAAAGCATCACACATCCAAGTAACTAAAGCATCTAAGAGACGCATTTCAAAGCCTGCATATAACCATAAAGATGGCTATACAAACCTGTGAGTGTGTCCAAGCATCCAGTAGTGACGTGACGGCAACCCTCCAAGTTCAACAAATTAAGTTTGATTAGCCCTGAAACAAGCACGGTAGACAACTTGAATATAAACGGATGAGGTACTTACATGATCCAACTGCGATAAGACATGAGAAAAATNCAGTAACGTGACGGCAACCCTCCAAGTTCAACAAATTAAGTTTGATTAGCCCTGAAACAAGCACGGTAGACAACCTGAATATAAACGGATGAGGTACTTACATGATCCAACTGCGATAAGACATGAGAAAAATGGCGTCAAAAGGAGTAAAATAATCAATATCACTCTTCCAGTACCTTTAAGGTAGCTGATACCAAAATCAGTAATCCTACTGCAGCAGATCTGTAAGCTTCTCAGATTTATAAGCCCTGAAGCAAAAAGGAGCATGTATAATAATTAGGTAAAATTCAGAAAGTGAATGAAGGAGACGGAAGTCCTAGCTACCTGAGATAGGCTCCAAGTCTGCATCAGTTATATAGTTGCACCATTTTATATTCAAGGACTCTAATTTGGTTAAATCTGGAAGACATTGTCAAGCTTTCAATGACAGAGATGCCAGAATTCCAGGTGAACGAGCATTAATCACACCCAAAAAAAAAATGAAATAAAACATGAAGCCATCTACCTCGCAGGTGAACGAGCCCACCATGAATTCCAGGGCACTTCTCAATATCTAGTTTCTTCATGTTAACCAAGTTGGAAAATGCACGCATGCCTTGTGCAGTGATTGCAGCATTTCTTCTGAAGCTCAAGCTTGTCAAATTCGTGAGGCCTGAAATTAGTTCTTGATAATTATCATTCAACTGGAATCAAATCAATTACATATATAATATAGTGCATCAAGTATAAGTTTAATGTAGTAACTACACTTAGGAAACATACACATCCAAAGTAGAAGGAAAATTTTGATAAACAAATAAAAGTACGAAACACTGCTTCAATAAATGGTCTGAAAATGAGAGAGGTTTACCGCTAAGATGCTTGATCCCAAGGTCGGATATCTGGTCACAGAAATTAAAGTTTAAGGATTCCAGGTTTCTGCAACCTTTTAAAGAAGACAGCCCAGAGTCTGTGATATCAGACCCGGAAAAATCAACAGAAAGCAATGATGTACTTTGTGAGGAGATAACATCCATCCAGTCATCATTTACTCCAGGGTAGTCTCCCAAGTAAAGATCCTGTTTTCACAAATTGTGAGTCAGCCAAAGATATCCATTACATTAAAAGGACATTACCATGAAGGGTCATCTTAACAAGAGAAACACCAAGGACTTACCTGGATTGCACAGTCGCGAAATGCCTCAAGAGACTTTAAAGTTAATCGTTGGGAATACACCAATTCATCAAAAATCTGCTGACTGATATCTCTGGGTAGGTCTGAGAATTTAGTATATCTATCAATGTCCTGTGATGTTACAGAGTTCAAACAGTTGGTTCCAGTATAAAAACTAAAACTACAGACTGATTAGTGGAAGCAATATACCTCCTGCATCTTGCGGACACAGAGCTCCAGAAGCGACGGGCATTCTCCATTCTTCAGCTTAACATCCGAAATGGACCTAGAGAGCGAAGTTGCTAACCATTTAGAACTTGAACTCTTGTTATACTTTCCAGAGGCACCTCTGTTTAAAATATCATCAACTTGTTGATCTCTCTTCCTTGAACAAGCTCCTCCCATGATGATGTAACCCAGAATCATAAATTTTCTTTAGAGACTGAAACAGAGCACAATCAAAATCCCTTTCTCACGTCAAAATTAGCTTATTGAAGACCCAAAAGTTCCCTTACTCTCCCATAAATGAGAAAACACATGATTTAGTTATATTAAACTTCTCGAGATATTTTACATCAAAACCACATTCATCTTCTCAAAGAAATCTTAAGTTTCTCAGTAAAGACTAGCTTCGAGTGATCATCCAACAGAGACAAATAAAATAAACTCCTCGAAAACGATTCGTACGGAAACAAGCACAAACAGAGATAAGTGTAAAATCCACTACATAAAACCAAAGTAAACCTAACTTGAAACACAATCAAATAGAAAGTAAAAGAGATTAGCAGCTTGATATCAAATACAGTGAGAGACGCAGTATAAAGAGCAGTTGCGCTAGTTGATCGATTAGTCACAGAATTAGCCAATACGTACCGAATCATCGAGGCGATCGATCGTAGAATATTATTTTGCTGAGGAAATTCTGTGAGGGTTTAAATAGTATTATCTTTGATCAAATCTTTCTTTTTATGTAGTTGTGGTTTTTTTGACGAGACGGTGAAGAAGGTGAGGGGGGGTCGGGGAGGAAGAAAGAGAGAAGAGTATAGAAATGTGCAAAGTGGCCGTGACCCGAGCCTGACTCTGCTCCTACAATCTCATGACACGTGTAAGATGAATCACCTTTAGGGTGGTACGGAGTTAGGTTTGGGATATTCTAATGCGTTTTGAGATAAGATGGAAGAATAAATAAGCTTGCGGGTCCCATTAATGTGGTCCCCACTTGAAATTTCAGTAGTTTATTTATTTTCTGTTGAGGATCCTGTTTTTTTACTAATAATTCCACAAATTTTATCAAAATAAGCTTATGTTTAGAAATATCATACGCCATCAAGTTGCTGTATATAAATAAATATATATATATATATATATATATTTTAAAAACTATCAGAAACTGAATTTTAATAGTTTATCATTTAAATTGTTGATTTTAAATTGATTATTTAGTGATTATGATTTAGTTATGAAGGAGATATAATTAGAATTTTAAAATTATTTTGATATATGTTATTTATAAAAAAGACATTGTAGTAGTATTTTTGAAAAACGTTGAGAATATTTATATTTTTAAAATTAAAACTCGATATGGTATTTTTGAATATATACATCTTTATTCAAAGAACAAAGCAACTAACAATTTACAAAACATAAATAACTCAATCTACATTGAAAAACTTGAAGTTTTTGCTCTTTAGATAATTAAAAACTAACTAATTTCGTGTGTACTATAAGTATATAGAACAATTATGTTCTTTGGTTATACATCTAGATCTATTGTACAAATTGGAAGTTAGCATTTGAAAATATATATGGAAGTTATCAACAAAAGAAAAAACATATATGGAATCCATAAGTCAAAAGATGATTTTAAAAATGTTGAATAGACTATTAGTTGAATAAAAAGTAATTCGTCACGCTTTGTATCTAATTTTGATGCACGCAAGGAATTTATTTTCTATCATCTAATGGTCATCCATTTTAATACTTTTCAATTTTCATTAGAGTTATGTTGAAACAATTTTTCTTGCTTTGGAAATACAAAGTGATATTTTATTTTAATAGTTTGAAGACTGAAGTTAACCGGTAGAAAACTAAAACTATTTTTTATCGTCTATTGAAATAAAATAACCAAGAATCATACAACACCCAAATTTGTTGGCTAGAAAAGCATAAAGATTGAAAAGCATTTGTCTGACATGCCAAAAATCAACAAAGAAGCTAAAGCGTAACAAAATAAAGAGAGTTAAGAAAAAACTTAAGTCGATTAAGACCAAGCGATGTTCATGATAAGCAGAACTACCAGAAAGCCGAGGAGACTTGCAAGAGCGAGGAAACAAGACTTTCAGAATGACTGTTACATGTCTTCACTGGTAATCGGTGGATTTCAAAAGAGAAAACTTTGTACTTCATAAGATAAACAGACACATAACCTCTATAGAGGTTTGCAACCATAAATAATATCTGAAAATGTTGGTGCCGGTAGAAAGAAAACAAGAATCCATCAGGTCTCGAGTTAAACCTGACCAATAACTCTAGCAGAAGAATCTAAAAAATACAACCGCCTATCTGGTTTATCACAAGAGGATGAAAGATCGATCCAGACTATACCACAAACTGAAAGCAAAGCACAAGCACCAAAGACCAAAACCATAACCAACCCAAAAGATTGAACCAAAATATAGAAACAAGCTAAAAACTACACTATCAAAACTAAAAAATAAAGTCTCATACCACAAACAACACTAACCCAAGGAAAAAACAAATATACATAAACCAAAAAACCGCAAAAGAGAGAGGCAAAACGAAGCAAACAAGCTCTAACCACTGAAGAAACAACATCTACGAAGCAGCGGACTGCAAGCCTAAGAAGCTACACCAAACCAAGCCTAAGTAACAATAGAATTATATTAAGAGAATATTATATTGTATACCATATTTTCTCAAAACTTTGCTTCATACCTTAAACCATATTCCTTTTTTTCTATACCATAATTTATTTTCCTTCCGTGACAAAAAAATGCTCTAACTATAACTCTGTATGACTATGTGTGTGTCAGGAATTGTTTTTTAAAATAATTATTTTCTCTTCTTTCCTTTCGTTCCCCCATTTTATTTTTCATTCTTCTTTCTACAATTTTTTCTTCTTTCTTAAAATCAGAAACCAGAATAACTATTTGCATTTTTCTTTTAGTTTATCTCCAACCCTAAATTTTTCCTCTAACTTTCGATTTGAAACTAGATTATGAAGTAAATATTTATAGCATATAAATGCTACAAAATATCTTCTCTTTTTTGTACAGTAAACCCCTAATTCTGTTATCTTTTATCATATCGTAATCTATCCTCAGAAAAAATATCCGACAGAACTCCAGTAAGGAAATCTCCTCGTCTTGGAAGGAGAGAACCACATGCATCAAAAATCATGCAATAAGAAGATGTCCACCAACTAAGGCTTATAAAAAAACTCGATGTTCAATAAATAGATGGACAAACATAATGACTTTTTACATGAAGATGTTGATAACTAGGAAGATACAAGGTGAAGAACATACACAAGTATGTGGACATGTTGCAGTTAATTTAAATTATATTTAAAATTAGAGAGATATATAGATAGTGGACAAGAATAAGTAATTTGAGTGGAGAAAAATACATTTTCTAATACTGTTTACGAAAATTTTCAGTATGGATCACGTGATCTCACTCAAGCTCTTGGAGAAGGACAATATGCATTTGTAGGGAATTGTGTATTCAGAATTAGGGAGTTTTTTGTGGTCATAAATTACAATGTCAGACATAAACACAATAATATAATGGGATTTTGTTTCAGGGGATCTTACAAAAGTTGTTATTATGGAAGTACAAGATGAAGAGATCCCAGACGAAATCGTAATTACCAACTTGTCCATTGATAATGTAAGTTACATGAACACTAATGTAACTATATTGTTGCATATTTTATTGTTTTTTCTACACGCCACTAATTGTCTATCTAACCTATGCATTTTATGTTTACTAGTAATAACAAAGATGTCTTGGTGCAAAAAATGTCTACTGTGATGGAAGAGTAAACTATGACACGAGGAGAATGGTAAGATTTTTATCAGCACCCCCATCTCCGGACTACACTATGTGCTTAGTTGAATTAGTGGTTTATGAAATTTATACAATGTCTAAGATTTATATGGTTTAAAATAAGTCTACCGTTAGCGCATAAAGAAAATATATTCCTACAAACCCTCAAATTATTTGTCCCAAGTACATAAGCCTTGAAAGATATCCAAAATAATTTTTGCTTTAGTGTTCTTTTAAACTATGACGTAGGTATTATTGGTGCGTGACAAACCCCTTCAAAAAATCTATATAAAATACTGCATCATGATTTATCCATTGTACTGTAATGGACATGTTGTCGACTATTATGTTTTTAGTATTTATCTCCACTTGCTATTGTGTCAACTTCATATTTTTTGTCGACTATTATGTTTTTTTAGTATTTATCGCCACTTGCTATTGTGTTCACTTCATATATTTTCTTTGTTATCGTGCTTCTATTTATGTTTATTTCATAAAATAGACTACTTAACATACATATAATCTCCTTATAACATAATAAAACAAACGTAATACATTGTGTTTCATACTGTATATACCAAAAATGACTTCTTTAAATTTTTGGCGAGTTACTAAAAGCCAGGTATGACATTTGGTCCACAACACTCTATTTCTTTTCCACAGGTTCCACCCATATAATATTGACCAACAAGATTTTGCACATTATTTTCCACTTGTTCCTCTTCGTTTAACTTGTCACCATTCACTCGGTCATTGTCATCAAATCCAATACGTTGAAAATTATATGGTCCACACCTTAAGTGTGGTTCGCTTGCCAAAGCCATGTTTCCTATCTCAACTAGTTCGTTTAGATGCGTTGAGATGTGTACCCCAACCTGGTGCGTTGCTAATCTGTTCATTTACATTGAGTTCTTATCTATTATCTGGTCAACGCTTTTATTATGGTTCAACTAACTTGAATTATTGTCTATGTTATGGAATTTCTTGTATACGATCTAAAATAGATGGTCCACACATTTTTTCTTATTCACCTAAGTTAATTTTTGTCCACGCACGAGACATTTTTTTCCACTGCAACCACTTTCATCCTCCACTACAACAGTTTTTCTATGCACACTTTCAATTATGTTCACTGTGTTTTTGTTGTCTTTTTATCACATTAAGTTGACTACTAAAACTGTTAAATTGATTAAAAAATTTTTTAAAAATTTATAATTTTAAATAATTTGATATTTAAAATGGCAACAGATAAAAATACAAGAATTAGGTCTTGATTGTTTCCTAGTTTTTAAACTAGTTTTTAGATTTTGTTTTTGAAAAACCATTTGGTAAGCCAATCAAGATTTTATAAATAATGATTCCCTATTTTGTAGGAAATCTAGTTTTTTGAATAGTTTACTATTTATGCCTAAAAATCAAAACCTCTTTTTCTTTGGTTTTGTACGTTACTTTTTTTTTATCTTTCACATGTAATTCTTTTTGTTGCAAAAAAAAATTAAAAAGCTAGACTTCCTCCTAAGATAATTTTTTTTTCTCTCTCTATACGAGGTGAGTGATTTTTCTGAAGATTTTCTTCAGCGCCGTCTTTTATTCTGAACGCCGACTGCTTATAGCCGTCGTGACCTTTTCTCTTTTCTACTTTGCGTTTTCACTACGGTACTACTTCTTCAAGTGGTGCCCTATTTCTCTGTTAGCTATTCATCCTGTTTTATCATATTACCTATTGATGATGGAAGAACAATTGGATATGGCACTAAGCTCTCTATCAATTGAGGATAACAAACCGATCAAGATCAAATCTATTTCGCCTGCTGTTACGATCCAGAGAAACCATAATAGTATTATTGGACGTCTTCTTAATCCCGAGAAGCAGAACATGGCTCGTTTAATTGAAAAAATACCTAATATTTGGCGTGTCTCTGGACGAGTGAGAGGATTAGCCTTGTCCAAGGCTACTTTCCAATTTATTTTCCAGTCCGAGACTGATTTACTAATGGCTCTCGACAATGGCCCATGGTCCTTTGACGATTGGATGATCACTTTAGATCATTGGAAACCAGAACCTCCACCCAACTACCTATGCTACATGGATACTTGGATCAGATTACGCAATATCCCTTTGGAAGTCTTTGATGTGGACACAATGAAATCCATTAGTGATGAAATTGGATGTGTTAAAGAGGTAACTTTCAGCAGTGAGATGTCTAACACGAAAGAGTATGTGAGGGTGTTAATTCGGTTTGATGTTCGAAGACCTGTTGTTAAATCAAAGGAGATTGAACTTCCTGATGGACGATTTGTTACAATACCAATAGAATTTGAAAAGATTAAGCGTCGTTGCCTTTCTTGTCTACGATTAATACATGATATTGTTTCATGTCCTATGCAATCTTCTACTGGAAAGGTCAACTCAACACGAGCAAATCCAGAGTCTGACAAAAATAACAAGAGGGTCAATAATCCAGGATCAAGTAGGAACTCACCTTCTTCACTGATCCTTTCTATACAGGACAGTGAATCAGAGGTTTTAAGCTTCCCATATCATCTGACAGAAGATGATAGAAATGCAATTCTACAATACTTGGCTGTTGCAGATCCAAACGAATTCAAAGCAAGGAAATTACGTATACAAGAGAAGTTCAGGGAGATCGAGAACAGACTTATACCACCCGAGCCTATCATCACTTATAATCTGGATAAAGGTAAAGGCTTAGTCTTCGGTTTTTCCGGACAAAGTCAAGATATATTATCCCGTATTTTATCCAGTGGCGTAGTTGTTTCAAGCAATGAGTTTAGCTCAATGACATCTCGGACTTCAAAGGATCCAGTTCTAGACTTTTCTTTGTTGGGTAGTTCTACGGTATTTCAGACTGGATCTAATACATTCAGTCTGTCCGGAACTTCAGCCCACGGGAAGTCTAGGAGAAATCGTCCTAATAAATGGATTCGACAAGCAAGAAAGGAAGGTCGAATACATGATCTTGCACATGATACAAGAATGCCAGACTTAGAAACTTTTCGCACAAATGAGGAGCCGAAGGTTCATGGCTTAGGTGAGAATAGACTTTCAAAACGTAAACGTGTTGGTGAGGTTTCTGTAATTGATGAATCACCAACAAAGAAGACAGTTCAAAATATCAGACAGTTTTCTAATTTGATAAAGGCGGCAGATGAGCAGGATTCTTCGTTCATCCCGCCTAAGTATCAATGAGTATATTGAGCTGGAACTGTCGGGGTTTGGGGAATGAACCGACAGTTCGACGTCTAAGGAATTTGCGCCGGGTGCATTTTCCATACTTCTTATTCCTTCAGGAGACTAAAAATTCATATAGTGTGGTTGAGAATTTACGAGGTGGTTTGGGCTATGATCACCTTTATACAATTGAGCCGATTGGATTGAGTGGTGGTTTGGCACTTTTTTGGAAGAATAGCTATGAGGTGACTATCCTTTTTGCGGATAGTAGATACATTGATACAAGAGTCAAAATTGGATCATTGGATTTGTTCATAACGTTCCTTTACGGCGAGCCAGTGACTAGTCTTAGAGTTGCATCTTGGACAAAATTACGGTCTTTAGGGGATAATCGAAGACACCCGTGGCTTGTTATTGGTGATTTTAATGACTTATTGGGTAATCATGAGAAACTTGGGGGAAGAAGTATACATGAATCTTCATTCTGGGACTTTCGGGATACCATAAATACTTGCCAATTAAGCCTCATTGAAAGTTCTGGTAATTTTTTCTCTTGGGCTGGTTATCGTAACAACATATGGATACAATGCCGATTGGATAAGTGTTTTGGTAATGTGGAATGGTTCACTCTATTTCCGAGATGTAATTCTACATATTTTGATCGAGTTGAATCTGATCATCGACCTTTAATATTGAGATTTAGACACGAGACTTTGGTCTGCCGCGGTCGGTTTAATTTTGATAGACGTTGGCTTAAGCAACCTAATATTCAAGATTTAATTCAATCCTGATGGGGAATGAATGAAGGCGATTGTAGTATCTTTGATAGAGTAGCTAATGTGCGAAAGGGTCTGTCAAAATGGAGAAGGCAGCACCCTCAGAATTCAGCCACGAAGATAGAGAAGCTTCGAGCTCGTATTGATGCTAAAACGTCGAAACAATTTCCAGACTTTTCTACTGTTCATCAGATGCGTTATGAGCTACATATGGCGTATTATTTGGAAGAACAATATTGGAAACAACGCAGTCGGGAGCAGTGGCTTAAGGATGGAGATAAGAACTCAAATTTTTTCCATGCGAGTGTTAGAAGTCAAAGAGCAAGAAACCGAATTCAAATGTTACAAGATTCCAATGGTAGAGAAATGTTTGAAGAAGGATCTAAGGGAGAGATTGCAGTTGCTTATTTCCGAGATCTTTTCACATCNCGAGATCTATGAACAATTCTTTGTTGCGAAAAGTTACAGAAGTGGAAGTAAGAAGGGCAGTATTTGACATTGAGACTCATAAGTCGCCAGGAGCAGATGGTATGTCTAGTCTTTTCTACCAAAAGTTCTGGAATGTGATCAAAGATAGACTACTGAAAGAGATCAATGAGTTTTTTGACTCGGGCATATGTCCAACGAAATGGAACTTTACCCATATTGTGCTCATCCCGAAAGTTCCAGAGCCAAAATCTATGTCCGAGTTAAGACCTATTAGTCTTTGTTCAGTCCCGTATAAGATCTTGTCTAAAATCATTTGTAATCGTCTGAGACTAATTCTTCCCCAAATTATTTCGGTCACCCAAGGAGCATTTATATCAAATAGATCGATCTCGGATAACATTTTGCTAGCACATGAAATAGTCCATGGTTTAAAAACGAATCCTTTGTGCCGTGATTCATGTATGGCTATTAAGACTGATATGTCTAAAGCCTATGATAGGGTGGAGTGGAACTTTCTGAGTGATGTTCTTCATGCAATGGGTTTTGACTCTCAATGGATAGGCTGGATTATGTCATGTGTATCTAGTGTCTCATACTCGATTCTACTTAATGGGCAGGAACATGGCTTCATTAGGCCAGAGCGAGGTCTTCGACAAGGAGATCCTTTATCTCCTTTGTTGTTCATCTTATGCGCAAAATTCCTTGTTCATAGGCTGAACTTGGCAGAGTCATTAGGTCGGCTGAATGGTATCAAGCTTTCGGAACGTGGCCCAGCCGTGCATCATTTGTTATTCGCTGATGACAGTTTGTTTATGTGCCAAGCTAATGTAGATAATTGTGAGGAAATTCTTAGTTGTTTAAAGGAGTATGGTGAAGCTTCTGGACAAACTATCAACTACCAAAAATCGTCTATTATGTTTGGGGACAAGGTTGATGAAAGGCTGAAACTTGACATCAAAAATAAGCTTGGGATCCAAAAAGAAGGGGGAGTTGGATCATATCTTGGACTCCCTGAATGTTTTAGTGGATCAAAGAAAGATATTCTCTCCTACCTCACGGAAAGACTCCAAAAACGGTTACAAGGTTGGTATGCTAAGACATTATCACAAGGAGGTAAAGAGGTTGTGCTTAAGTCTATAGCTATGTCATTACCGGTCTATGCTATGTCGTGTTTTCAGCTACCAAAGTCAATTATCAAGCGTTTAACTAGTACTATGATGGATTTCTGGTGGAGTTCAAAGATTGATAAGAAACCTATCTACTGGATAGCATGGGAAACGCTGTGTAAGCCTAAAGCTGAAGGAGGACTGGGTTTTAAAGACTTAGCATTGTTTAACCAAATTCTTTTGGCGAAACAAGCATGGCGCATTCTAGATAGACTGGGCAGCTTGTTATCTCAAGTTTATAAGTCTCGGTATTTCCTAAATACCGACTTCTTGAATTGTAGCTTAGGCAAATCCCCCTCCTATGCTTGGAGGAGTATTATTCATGGTAGGGAGTTGCTTAAAAAGGGTCTAGCTAGAGTAATAGGAAATGGAGAGGATACTTATGTATGGACTTCACCTTGGTTACTCATCGCAAAACCTAGAGCTCCTTTAAACCGCAATGGGATCATAAATGTGCATTTAAAAGTTTCGGCCCTTATCAATCACGAAATGGGTAATTGGAATATCGAGCTATTACACCATCTTTTCCCAAGCACAGACATTGCTCATATACTGTCCATTCAACCGAACATCAATAGAACTGACCGAGACATATGGCATCTAAACAAGCCTTAAAGCCACTCTCTCTAGCTTGAATTGGGCTGTTTCTTGTTTAAACAGCTTCAAATCACGAGGCATATTGTTTGCTTTAGAGGATGGTAACTTGGTGAAAGCTCTGCAATCTCCAAGAGATTATCCTAGAATCCAGTTTTTTGTTGAAGCTTGCTTAGCTTCACTTGCAGATTTCAGAGAGATCCATTTTATCAATGTCCCAAGCAATCTCAATAAATGTGCTTCTGCTATTGCTTCTAGTGTGACTAAGGATGGTAGACTACAATCATACATCCAGAGTTCTTCTCCCTCTTGGTTGGTCAACGAGTTGCGACAGGAAGCCTTAATGATTCGTTTTGATGGTGCTTAGTCTGTTTTCATGCTTTCTTTTGTTTTGAACTTTTTAATTTCAGACGACAAAAAAAAACTTTCTCCTACAACAAAAAGAATTAAAGCTTAACTTCCTTCTACACGAGTTTAACTTTTTTTGTTGAATAAACACTATTTTAACAGTTTTTAGGAAAATATATTTAAATAATATTTTCAATAAAAAATTGAATGTATATAATTATTATAGTATTACTTTAATCAGTACTTTATTTTTGACAATGA
>OVBE01010927.1:2457-14576 GCA_900406425.1 Iberis pinnata
TTTAGATTGCATAATTAAGGAAATGATTAGTGCCATGGAAGTGGACTAGTCTAGGTTTTGGAATTTAGACCAAGTGTTTAGCTTAATAGATAGAATTAGACACAACATGAATTCATTTGATAACCAAAATCAATTACCTAAACCATTCACTTAGTCTTTTATCTTTGAATTATCAAGTTTTAATTTATGTTGACTTTTTCATAATTGCGTTGACTTTTGATATGTTGACTTTCATTTGACTTTCTTAAATTGTGTATGTTTGAATGTTTGAACCAAAAATCTTAATGGCATAGACTAAACATGATTCACATAGGATTAATGAGTTAGACTTTACCTGAATTGGATGATATCTTAAGTACTTAAATGACATAATTAAACTTAAGTATTTGCTAGACAATAGATTTGCAAATCTCTGTCTATCAAGATTCCTACCCTCCTCTGGCTCGCAGGAAAAGGTGTCGATCCGCTTGGGACCAATATTCTCGAGAGGTGCTTGTGATCGAGGATGCTGAAGAGCTGAATCAACTGCTGTTTCTGCAGAGGAACAAGGTTCAAGAGAAGGAGTCCCTATTGGGGGACAAACAACGAACATTGGTGTTCCTACTGGGGGACACCAACAAGTAGAAGAAAACGCAGAGGAGCAGTTGGAAGCTCCTCCTGAAGATTTGCATACCCCCGATCTGTCGGTTACGCTTCCTGCTCCTCCTACTGGAACTCTGACTGCCTCCCAGATATTGGGAGAAATGACCGAGGATGTGGGATCTCTGGATCCCAGTTTTGAGATGTTCGCTCAAGATCTCCCTAACCTTCTTGGAGAAGGTGGTGATGACGAGGATGCAGCAGGTGGTGGTGATGAGGAACAGGTTGAAGAGAGGGAGGAATAAGACGAAGCTGCCGATCGTCAGGTTGCTGAGGGAGGAAGCTCCCAAACTGAGAGGCAGAATAACTCACGAGGAAGCTGGGCTTTCTCGTTTACGTATAGGGGCACACCGTTTGATCAGGATAAACAAACGTGTGCCGGTTTGGTGAACCGTCTAGGGGCCAATGGTCCGATCGTTCCTACTATAGATCGGATGTTGGCTCCTGAAGTATATGAAACGCTGTCTAGGCAAGCTTGCCAGGTATGCTTATGTCCTTATTTTTATTTCCTTCTGCGATTACAAGTTTTAACTCTTCATGTGATTGGTGGCAGACTCTGGCGACGACCAACAAGGTTGTCGCATTCTATGAAAATAAACTCCGGTCTATGGCCGGAGATGAGGGCGAGCTGGAAAGGTTGTCGAAGCTGGTGGATAAATATAAGCAGCGCCTTGCCAACGAATGACTAAAGCTGGACAAGCAGGTGGAGGCCATCACGCATCTGACCACAAAGGTAGCTGAGCTAAAGAAAGCGCTATGTGATATGTTGGCATTCTCCACCACCGTGATTGTTGCTTTGAGGGACGAGTGAATGAGAAATGCACTATTGCCATGGCGGAACTCCTCAAAGAGCAGGTGATTTGAGAGCAGACGGGTGCCGATTTCCTCGAGCTGCGAGAAGCCTATTGTGCCCTTGAGAAGTTGCATGTAGCTAAGATGAAAAGGCTTCGAATCTCCCGAGCTTCAGAAGCTGCGTTAGCGCGACGAGAGGCTCAGGTTGAGTGTGCAATGAAGCTTGAGAAGCTGAGGCAACACGTAAAGGACCAAGTTAAGGCTGATCCATTGTCTAAGAGTATGCCCAGGCTCGGGGAACTCTGGACTGCGTGCGGCTCATAATTGACAAAGGTGGTTATGTGCCACCTGAGATTATGGCTAAGCTCGAGGCGGATGTAGCGGAGCTCAAGGTGAAATACGATGCTATCGACATAGCAGATGTCACGCCCGAAGACTTTCAGTTCCGACCTGCATTTAATGAACATGGTTCAAATTTGATCTAATCTGTTTCGGAGAGCTCAGACGCCTCTGATGCGGCTCATCCTGCAACTCCATCAACGCCGAGGGGTTAGTTATTCCTTTGGGGCAGCTTTCACAGTTTTCTTAGGACCGGGGTCAGCCTGTTTTGTACCTCTTGTGTTCCTTTGGGGTAGCTGTCGTGTTTTCTTAGGATTAGGATCTGCCTTATATGTCGGCATCTTGTCTTTTCTTTTTAAAGGATATATGTTTTCATATTTGCACATCTGGTAGGTTGTTGCTATTGTTTTTCACAAACATTGTAAGACTCGTCTTTTGATAATGGAAATAGAGCTTTAGCTCGGTGCGTTTCGTGTAATACTCTGTTCAACGAGTTGTGGCTGTGACAAGCATGTCGGCTGTCTGCCTTGTTTTTTTATAGAAAATATGCGCAAGTTATAAGTAGACATTTCTCTAATCCTTGTGCGAACTGAAAAACTACTCGATCAAAAGCCCGAAGGAGATGACCTGCAGATCGTCCCTTTTGACAATTGATCTATGGACGAAAACTGTAGTTTCGTCGATACTCTCGGTTGGAGTACACGAGTCGGAACTCGAATTTTTAAAATGAGACTTAAGCTCGAACGTTGTAACTTTGTACACGCCCAATACTCGGCTTTAGGATTACGCGAGCTGGAGCTCGACATTTTCATAATAGGGGCTGTAGCCCAAACATTTTGACTTTGCACTTGTTCAGTACTCATCTTTAGGAGTACGCGAGGCGGACCTTGGCTTTTTTGTAAAAAGGTCTTTGGAGCCAAGATGAGAAAACTTTGATCTAGCTGACATCCCCGTATTTGCGCAGGGTATGTGCGAGTTATAACTCAGCTTTTTTGTGGTTTTTTATCGCAAAGGTGTAGTTGGTACATCCGTTTATGCAGGGAGGTAATGTAAGAAACACCGAGATTGGCTCGAGAGATCGGTACATGGTTTGGGAAAAAATATTTTTATTAAGTGAAATAGCTGTACCCAGTGGGTTGCCAACGTACCCTGTAAACAGAGATCAAGCCAGGTCGTAGTTCACGGTACAAAGGAAACCTAAAAATAAAACTTCTTAAGCTTGGTGGCGTTCTAGGAGTTCGGGGTTGGCTTTCCGTCCATAGACTTCAGTTCGTATACTCCGGGTTTGACTATCTTGGAAATTTCGTATGGGCCTTCCCACCGAGCTCCCAGTTTACCGGCGTTCACTTTGGCGGTATTTGCGTAGGTCATTCGTAACATTAAGTCTCCTTCTTCGAATCGTCTATGCTTGACTCCTTTGTTGTAGTATCTTCTCGTTGCTTGCTAGTAGGCATGTATCCGATAAAGCGCTCTGTCTCAGACTTCTTCGATGTCGTCAAGTGAATCGAGGAGCATTGCGTCATTAACTGCTTTGTTCTCTGGCAACGTTTTTCGGCGCAGGCTGAATACAATTGCTTCAGATGGTGCTAGAGCTTCGATACTGTGGGCCAAGGAAAATGGTGTTTGATTGGTGGTTTGTCGAGGTGTGGTTCGGTAGGACCACAAGACGCCATCTAGTTCGTCGACCCAATTTCCCTTTTTTGAATCGAGTCTTTTCTTTAGTCCGTCGACTATGGATTTTTTAATGGCCTCGGCTTGTCCGTTTTCTTGCGGGTATCTCGGCGTATAGTGTTTTAGTCGGATCTTCCACCTGTCGCAAAAAGCCTGCACTGTTTCTACACAGAAGTTAGTGCCGTTATCCGTCATGATCTCGTACGGGATGCCATGTCAGCAAATTATGCTTTTTCCAGATGAAGTCTTGGACCTGCAATGCTCACAGAGAATTCGGGTCGTTAATGATCCTGTGCATAGGAATCATCTTACCGAGTTATAAGTCTATGGTTTTTTGGATGTGAAACCTGTTTAGCATTGATCGATGTATATAATTCGGCTTCGACCCACTTGGTGAAGTAGTCAGTCATAACCAGTAAGAATTTGTGCTTATTCGTTCCTTTTGGGAAATGTCCGACGACGTCCATCCCCCACTTCATGAATGGATAGGGATTGGCAGATGCATTTAGCGGTTCGGTAGGTGCGTGGTTAGTCGGTCCGTGTCGTTGGCACATCTCGCATCGTTTAGCATATTCCTGACTATCGTGTAGCATTGTGGGCCAATAGTGTCCGTGCTTCTTTATTCGTAATGCCAGGTAGCGTCCGCTTGAATGACTTCCACCTATGCCTTCATGAGGTTCGGCTAGTACCTTCTGCATGTCGTCCCCCAAGATTCATAGTAGTAGGACTCCGGATGCGGACCGCTTGTAGAGTTGCCCATCTATGACGGTGTATCTTGCTACCTTGACTCGAAGTCGCTGGGCTGCCCATTTATCTTCGAGAATTTTTCCTTCGAGGATGTGTTCCTTTATTTCGGTTCGCCAGTCGGGTGTGTCGTGTTGGTCCTGTTCAGCTTTGAAGGATACCAGCTCGTCAATGGCGTTAGATATTGCGGTGGTAATACTTGGCGAGGTTAAGTACTCCATCGGGATAGTCCTTTTTATCTCAAGATCGTTTGTTGAAGCCAGGTTGGCTAGGGTGTCGGCGAGCGTGTTCTCATTTCGTGGAATCTTGGTTAACTCGAAACTTTCAAAGCAGCTGGCCAGTTCTTGGACCATTTGGTGGTATTCTAGCATCCTCTCGTTCTTTGCTGCGTATTCTCCGCTGAATTGGCTAGTGACGAGCTGGGAGTCGCAGAAGGCGTGTATTCGTGAAGCNCGTTCGAGCACCTCCCCGGTTGGTGATTCGAGTCTAACACCTGCACCTGATCCTTGTTTTCTTCGTGAACCGTCTACGTAAAGATTCCATATGCTTGGTGGAGGGGCGACATGTGCCTTGGGTGGTATTTCTGCAACAAAATCTGCAAGAACTTGGGATTTTGAACATGTTCGATTCTGATACTCTATGTCGTATTCACTGAGCTCAACCGCCCATTTGGTCAATCTTCCGGACTGGTTCAGGCTATGAAGGATATTGCGTAGTGGCTGGTTGCTGAGTACAACGATAGTGTGTGACTGGAAGTAAGGTCGCAGTTTCTGAGCTGCAGATACTACTGCTAGTGCTATCTTCTCATTTAGTGACTTGCTGACGTAAAAATTTGGCTTATATTCCCCCTGGCTTTACCTGACTAGGACACCGCTAACTGCAGCTTTGGATACTGCAACGTAAAGGTATAGGATCTCGCCGTCTTCTGGCTTTGCGAGTACATGAGGCGTGGCTAGGTATGCTTTGAGTTCGTCGAATGCGACCTGCCACTTGTGATCCCACTCGAAACACTTGTTTGCTTTGAGTAGTTGATAGAACGACAAGCTCTTATCGGTGGACCGTGAGATGAATCTGTTTAGCACGGCAATACGACCTGTGAGATTTTGTATCTCTTTCCTCGTTCGTGGTGCTGGCAAGTTGAGGATAGCTCCGATCTGTTTGGGATTCGTTTTGATCTCTCTTTTGGTGACGATGTAACCTAGGAATTCGCCAGACGTGACTCCGAAGGTGCACTTAGCCGGGTTAAGTTTCATTCCGTATAGATTCAGTGTTTCGAAGCATTTTGCCAGATGGTCGACGTGGTTGTTAGCCCTTGCGGATTTGACAAGCATATAGTCAATATAGACTTCCATTGACCTGCCGATCTCTTCTGCGAACATCTTGTTGACGAGGCGTTGGTACGTTGCTCATGCATTTTTTAACCCAAAAGGCATTATCTTGTAGCAATAGATTCCTCTGTCTGTAATAAAGGCGGTTTTCTCCCGATCTCCTTGGTGCATCATGATCTGATTGTATCCTGAAAAAGCATCCATAAACGTTGGGAGCTTGTTGCATGCTGTAGCCTCGACTAGTTTGTCTATGTGAGGTAAGGGAAAGCTGTCCTTGGGACATGCTTAGTTGAGGTTGGTAAACTCGACGTATATGCGCCATTTGTCGTTCTTCTTTTTAACGACAAAAGGATTGGCCAGCCATTCTGGATACTTCACTTCGGCGATTGAACCAGCCTTCAGGATTTTCTATACTTCATCATTAACTGCTTATGATCGTTCTGTTCCAAGTTTGCGGCGTTTCTGCTTTATCGGTTTGTAGCTTGGGTCTACGTTTAGTTCATGGCAGGTGATTGACGGGTCGATTCCTTTCATATCGTCCATGGTCCAAGCGAAAGTTCTTGCATTCTTTTTTAGTAACTTGATTAGCTCGATCTTAATTGCTTCATCCAGCTCCTTTCCAATTCATGTGGTTCGATCTGGGTACTCGGCGCAGATACTAATTTGCTCGATTTTGTCTAGTTCTGGTGTGGAGTCGTAGGTCGGCGCTGGGCTTGCCGTTCTATCCGACACTTGCAATGTTCGATTCCGATGCTCTGTTAGGAAGCAAGTCTGAGCTACACGTTGATTTCCTCTGATCGTCCATGTTTCGTTCTCTGTTGGGAACTTGATGCATTGGTGATAGGTTGATACTGCGGCCTTCATGGAGTAAAGCCATGGAGTTCCTAGGATCACATTGAATGCCAAGTCATGTTCCATAACAACAAATTTAACCATTTGGGTGGAGCCTCCGGCCTGGACTGGCAATTTGATTGTGCCGACAAAAGAAGCGGTTTTGCCGCTAAATCCCGTGAGTGTCCTGCTACCGCCCTTGATCAGGTCGGCGTTCACTCACATGTTGTCTAGCGTCTTTTTGAAGATGATATCAACCGAGCTACCTGTGTCGATGAGGATTCTTGCCACCTCCGTGTTTGCAATGACCAGCTTGATGACTAAAAAGTTGTTGTGAGGTTGACTTAGACCTTCTAGGTCGGCGTCGCGGAACTCAATTGGTGAAGAGGTCGGCGCTATGTCAATACGTTTTTTTTGTGCAGTTGCAGCTCGTCGTTCGGAGTTTCAGATAGATCGTACGGAGTCGTTGCACGAGACTAGTCCTCCCATAATTACGTTGACTCACCGTCTAGGTAATGAACCTTCCTTAGCTCGGTCATCAGGGCTACGATCTCTCGTTCGAGTTGGAGGTGCCATATCGTCGCTAGTATGCGAGCTTTATTCCCGGACCGTACTGACCTGGTGGGCCTTATCCTTATCTTTGTCCTTCGTAGATGGATTGTGCCATGTGTTTCCACCTCTTCTTCTATCATTGCTCCGGTTCCTGCTGGTATTGATTTCACCTTCCTGGAACTTTCTTAAGAGGAGGGCTTGCAGGTGTCGGAAATCTTCGGTTTTATGTCCGGTTCGTTTATGGAAGTCGCAGTAGGCCTCTGGGTCATTTTCGGAAGGTGGAGGCTGATCGGCGCATTTGTTGCTATCCGTGATTGCGTAAGTGACACGTCCTCACCTATCTCTTGAGTAGTGTTACCTTGGCTTGCGGGGGATTTCCTCCTCATCTCGGCTAGATCGAGTACCGTGGTGCTTTTTAGACATCGCAGCATGTTCTTCTTCTATTTCGATGAATTTTTTAGATCGGTGAAGCGCATCTTCGAGCGTTTGCGGCGGGTTGATGAAAAGCTCGTCCTTGAACCTTAACTTAAACCACAGTGCTTTTCGTAGTGTGGCAATTGCCCCCTCATTGTTGATCACGATGCGAGCTACGACTCCCTTGAACCTGTCAATAAAATCTTTCAGTGATTCGTCTTCGCTCTAGGATAGATTCCACAGGTCGGATGTTGACGCTCTCTTCGCGATGTACATTGAGTAATGTTTGACGAATACGGTGGAGAGCCAATCCAAAGCCGAACCTGACAAATTTTCAACAAACACAAACCAACATCTCGTTCTTCAGGTGAGAATTGTGCTCGTGCCATGGCGATGGTAAAGGCTGTCAGGTACTGGACCGGGTCACTCCTACTGTCGTATCCTGTGAACTTGACTTTTGCAGAGTGCCGAACTGGTATGTCGGTTACCTTTCTCGAAAAGGGAGTTCGTTCAGTCTCCTCGATGGCACGCATGATATCCGGAGCCGAGCTGGTGGCCTGGTGTACCTGGGAGCTCATGATTTTCAGTTGTTCGCGGATGCTCCGCATCTCGGTATCCTCGGTCGAGCTCCTGAACCTGTTTGTGTTGATGTGGTCTGTGCGCCCTCGATCCCCGCTTGTAGGAGGAGTTTGGTGAGATGTCCCGGTTCCGGTTAATCGTGCGTATGTCTCTCTCTTCTGCGGATGCAGTGATGTCTTCCAGCTGCGCTCTTAGGGTTTGTGATTCCGCTCTCAGCTTGGCTGTTTCTGCCTGTTGTTGTTTCATCTGGTTTAACAGATCCTGCATGGTGACTTCTGGGGCTTCTTCTTCGTGGTCGGATGCCGTCTTCTCGGCGTGATCATCTTTGTTCGTCAAATCGATGGTAGATCCATCCTGTGTTTTGTCCATTGATCCCGTGGTCATTGTTGCTAGTTGTCTTCTTCCTGCAAAGATAAGTCGCAAATTTCTTCAAGCACTAGGTCCCCACAGACGGCGCCAAGACTTAACAATTAGGTTTATGTCTTAGATTATGTGGGTAAAAGCCCAGAAGAATTTCATATATCATTAAGGAATAATTACATGGGTATTTATAGTGAAAATACAAGCTCAAAACACTAATTACATCAATTAACCCTAATGGGCTACGAGCTGGAAGGCCCAGCTCGTCAGGTCGGCCCATCTTGATCTTGCCTTCCTGGGCCTTTAGTCGAAATTGGCTTTTAGGGTAGGTGTTACACCTGGTATCAACATATATCTATCCAAGTGTGAATTTGTAAAATATATATATGATTAGTGTACTTTATAACTAAAATAGGTATATGGCAAAATTGTGAGTAGGCTATCTAAGCCAAATCTACTACTCCTTCCGTTTCGAATTACTTGTCGTTTTAGAGTTTTGCACACAAATTAAGAAATCTCTATTTTCTATAAAAACACCATTAAATATTATAAATCAACCAACAGAAAAAAAAAACTTATGCAATTGTTCTATTGGTTAAAAAAGTCAAATTCATTTAATTTCTGCATTGAAAACCTAAAACGACACATAATTGAAACGAAAATTTTTCTCCATAACGACAACTAACATGAAACGGAGGGAATAATTACTAATCAAACCCAAAACATTTTTTTGTATTGACTACATTAAACCATTTAATTGGTTAGAAAGAGTAGTTTTGACCTTCTTTTTTTTGTTTTTCTAAAATGAAGTAGTAAAAATTTATATATCGGGAATATTATAAAAAAATATTAGTCAGGAAACAATCATAAATTTTCTTACCATTTTGTGATAAGAAAATTTTTTGAAAAATCATAAGAAATTTGTTAGAGATTTTGGTCAATTTTTTAATCACGATTTTCTAATAGTCAAAAACTAATCCAAAATTATGACAAACGATTCTAGCCATTTTCGACCAACATTTTATAATTCATCAACAAATATTCAAAAATTTGTGTTTAAATATAAATATAAATATTTAAAATTTAATTGATTTTTATTTTTTTATTGAAAATTCCATATTTTAAAAGCATATTGCAAAACATTTATAAAAATATTAAATACTATAAAATATTATTGAAAAGAAATTATTGTTTAAACAAATAATCCAAGTAAAAGACAATATTTTAAGTTTATAAACATTAAATCGAAAAATAAATCAATTATTTCGTTGATGAAAATCTGTTCAACATTTCAGTAAGTTGCTAGAATTGTTGAGTTTGATGTTTTTGCTATATAGCTTTAATTTTCTCTTGCCTAGCTTGTTCTTATTATGTTTTCTCCATGCAATTTTTTTCCATTTGTAACTACTTCACCAATGTCACATAAGAAGAATGTAATTGTTGGAAGAAACAATATTATATTTTGGAAGAGGGTCAAAATCGAAACGACGACCAATCGTGGATGGCCACGTAGTTAAGGTTTAGTCGAAATAGCTCTAACTTTTTGGCCAAATCGTTTTGGTCAAAAATTATTAATTATGTATTGAATATTTTATCTGAAATAACTGACAATTTTTTACCATATGTTTTATCGTAAAATTCTTGATCATATTTGACTATATGTACTTTTTATAAAATTTGGTCAAAATTATTTCAAACTAAACTTTTAATTTTAAACTTCGTAAGAAATGTAAATATATTTCTTGTTTTAGAGTTAAATATGTGTTTTATGCTTTCTAATCGACATTTCATACACTACAAGGAAACACCGAAAACGTGATGGACTAATCCGTCACGAATCCGTCAAGAAACGTGAATTCTTACGGATTCGTGACGGATCATGGCCATCAGTTCTAATTGGTCAGTAATTGACCATCCGTCACGAATCCGTTAGGAAAATTCCTGACGGATTCGTGACGGACAATTAGTGACGGACTTCGTGACGGATCCATCCGTCAATCATTGGTCCGTCAGGAATCCCTCAATATTAATCCGTCACCAATCTGTCACGAAATTCCTGACGGATTCGTGACGGATCATATACTGACGGATACATCCGTCAGTATTTGGTACATTTTTTCTTTATTAAAAGATTTGTTTATTAATTAGTAATTGATTTACTTTGATATAAATTATTAAATTTATTTATAAATAATTAAATTAAATTTATAATTAAATTTAATTAAATTAAACATAAATAAAAATAAAATCATTCATAAGATGTAAAATATGCAAATGTTTACAAAAACCAAAAGTATCGACATTATATGAAAAATGACACTACTGAGATGGTGGTGGTGGCGGGAAGCGGCCCGACATCTGAGACATGAAAGTCTCTACGGTCATCCGGATCTGCTCATCCATGTGACGCTGCATCTCCACACGTTGCTCTCTTAGTTGCTCGTTCATCTGGGCGGTGAGGCGAGCTTCTGTCTCCAATTGTGCGGCCTTCATCTGAGTCATCTCTTGCTGCATCAACTCCATCGCCGCGTCCTTCTGCCGCATCTCCTCCTCCCACAAAGAACTCCTAGCGCGAGACGATCCTAGGAAACATAAAGCCGCCATGTTCCCGAGCCCCAATGCGCGCCCCTTTTGTTTCTTCGTAACCTGCATGTACCAACAAACGAAAGTATTATCATATTACATACCTGAGACGCTAGATGGTAATGGTCCTCGATCGGGACATCCTCGGGTGGGATGGACTCCTGACTTGCCCGCTCAGAGATCAGCCGACGTGTGTTGGTGGCAACCTCTTGAACCACCTCATCCTGTATCTGACCCATCGTCTTGTTCGTGTGTATATCCTCCATAAGCTCGACAGGGCCAAGTCGACGTCCAGTCTCACGCTCCTATTTTATGATTAACAATTAATTAGTATTTAGAAGTCTAACATTAACTTTTATTTGTGAAATATAAATTTTCATACCATCTCATCGGCCCGTGTCGTCGCACTCTTGAAACCGGTGTTGGTAGTAACAATCCTCTTGCCATCTCGGGTGCTCATCCGGTTGTTCCTGTTGGTGCCAGATATCTCCTTGACCTTCTCCAACTCCCAATGTGCAATGAAGTCTTGTAGGAGTTCGTTCGGCATCTTGTTATGCTTCTTCTTCTCGACGTACCAACTATGCTTCCATGCATCGACGTGTGAACTGTACGACCGAGCAGCTCGTGCATAGAAGGCAATGCGGACCTCGCGAGTCAACTGAGGTAACCAGTTGAACTCTTGCTAAAAATTGCAAAGCAAAACCGCTTATGTTAATACTAACCATTTAAGATGGCCATTTGCTATTAATTCAAGTAACTCAAGGTTACTTACCGCAAAGCAGTAAAACCAGTAGTTTTTGTCGACGTCTGGTAGATCCTCGTACGTCGGATGCGCCACCCATAGAAGCCCGTGCATTATGCGCTTAATGCTCTTCAAGATGCTGTTTGTCGTGTGCTGAAACCACGTCGTGCCGTTACGGCAAGACGGGTGAAGCACCGGCAATCGCTCCCGGCCAGGCTGGACCAGGAGATCCTCTATAGATATTCGCAGTTGGGGTTGCTAATGTCCCTGAGCCGCCAGAGGTGTATCAGACACCCGAGTAGACGACCGTGACGAGACCGTCTGTGCTGACGTCTGACCAATTTCATTATGAAATTGGGCATACGAACTAAAAAAATTTCAATTTAAAAAATTAGAATTTATAATATTAATTGTAAATTGTATGAATATAATTAAAATTTTTTGATTAATATAATTCTAATTTTTAAAATGCTAATTAATAATTATAGTATTATATTAAATATTAATTTTAATAATTATATACATAACATAAATTAAATAAAACT
>OVBE01010928.1:0-14576 GCA_900406425.1 Iberis pinnata
AATCATATGTTAAGATTCACACATTAACAATAAAACTATATGATGGATTATGTCAAATTATGGATATGTTAAATTTAATGGTATAAGTTTTAAGTTATGAAAGTTATAAATAATGTATTAGTATTAAGTTATCCATTCAACTAAAAATTAGTTATGATTAGTTATACATAGTTGTACAAGACATAAATGTGATGTATATAGTTGTATCAGATGCTTTAGTTATACCTAGTTGTACTTAATTGTACACGACAGAACATAATCTTTATGTTCATCAATGGCGAATTTTGATTTCAAACACCATATTTATCAATCTATATATGTATATAAAGACTTTGAGATTAAAATCTAACGGTACCAATTTCACTTCATAATTTCAAGTATGTTAGTCAGAATTTGATTTTGAAATTTCGGTTCTCAAATTTTAAAGTGAAATTAGTGGAGTTATTGAAAAAATATTGAGAAACCGAGACCATATCTAAACTCAGGATATTGAATTTAACAATGTCCAATGGTTTTTATTTGGTTTTGACATAATTAATTTTCAGAGCTGAAAATTTAAAGAAACATTACGAACACATACATTAATGTTTTAAAAGTATATTTAGATTTTTCATTGTAAGAGCTTAGGTTTGATATATGGTTTGTCATAATTATTCAAAATGTTAGAAATTGTGGTTATAAAAGAAGAAAAAATGAAAAAGATGAAGCAACGACATATGAAATATATATATATATATATAATTATATTAGTTAATTGATTAAAGTTGTAAGGGTAAAATTGGTGTTGCATATTTGGATTAAAGAGGAAATGGTATACTGAATAAAAAGGAAATAAAAGATTAATTTTGGATGGAAAAGGATTTTTGAGAAATTGACCCCTCGAGAAGCCTTCCACATTTTGTGAATATAACTACAACCTTTTCATCAAGATATTTTGTCACTTTACATGTCTTTGTTGCTCATCTTCTTCTTCTTTTTTCCTTCACTGGTGTTTAATTTATTTCAGTACTCTCATTGTTAACCCCATCTTGATCCATGTTAACAGCTTCTTCTTCATGATCATTCTGTTCTTGTTCAGTACCATTTTCTTTCTCATGAGCTTGTATCTCAGTAACTTCTAGTTGAGGCTCTTATTCAACAGAGACTTCATCATCATCTTCAAGTATTACCTTATCACTCTCATCTTCAAGTATTACCTTATCATCCTCATCATTATCACCAAAACCCTCATCATCTTCATTAACTTCATCCTCATCTTCAAGTCTTACATTCTCAACCTCAACATCTTCATTCAGTTGAACCTCAGCAGCCTTCACAAAATCTTCAGCCACTCTATCTAACTCTTCATGTTCAACTGCCTCAGTAGTCTTATTGTTTCTAGAACTCCTTCTTTTCCTCGTTTGATTTCCTTCACCTGGAATCTCATCATTGGTAGCATTGTTAGCCCCATATTGCTCCATGTTAATAAATTATTCACGTTAGCAGCCTTGGTGACGTCTACTATGACGGGTCCCAACAGAGGTATAGCCTCCTCTTGTCCTTGCCATTTTAGAACCGAGAATCAAAAATAATAGTTTAGATAGACATAATTCCACATCTTACAAATATTCAAACAATCTGTAGATTGATGATATCTCGAAATCAAAATATCGAAATCCACAAAACCCAAAATGCATGTGTAATTTAGAACTGCATAATCGATGTACATTAGGCAAATATACCTTCTCAATTGAACAATGGAGCTTCAAATCGGTGAGAGAAAAAATGTGCCGAAGTAATGCACACACTGAAGATCTTCTGAGAATAATGAAGAAAGAAAGAAATAACTTAGTCGAAGATTATGTTAAAAAAGTTAAGGTATTTTCTAAGTACCATAGCATTTTTTGTATTATTTGCAATAGTAAGTGCCGAAACTTAGCAAATATATGCGCCTAAGTATTTTTATTTTCCTGCGAATGTAACAATAGCATCCAAAAAATGAAACGCTATGAAAAACCTATGTCCGTGTACAATAACAGATACACAAAAAACCTATCATGATATGCTATCGATAGACATATTTCTTGTAGTGATCATTCCTTAAACACAACACTTCTTTACTTTGTTCATGGCTAAATCCTCATTACCAACGAGCTTTTCTTTCCATGAGAATCATCTATAATCTTATAATATATTCTAGATATGCTCTTCAAGTAACCATAACTTCGTAGAGGAATCACATTTTTTACAAAGCTTGAAGATTTTGTTTTCTGAAGCTTGTTTCTTTCTTTATAAAAGTTCCACCTTTAGCCTAAATTTTCAACATTTACAAGAGAGATGGAACCTTACTACTGAAAACTTGAAGATTCCAAGAGCGCATGAGCCTTTCTTCAAAAAACAAAGCGAGTTGATCATAAATCCAACAGGCCAAAGATGCATTAGGGTCAAGAGTCATTGATGTTTCCATTCCGCAATAAACCTTGAACTGTTATATTATCTTCTCCATATCAAAGACAATCCCAAATCAAAGACAATCATTTTTATGAGAGTTTAATGCTAGAAAGTGGTGATATTTAATCTTATTAACTAATTGGCTCTGATACTATATAAGAGAATTCAAAACAAGATATATTTATGCTCTAGTGACAAAAAACAAAAAAAAAGATAGATTCATGCTCAACTGAGCTTAACAAAATAGAATTTGAGATTGAAACAAAAGATAGTTCATGAAGAGCATTAGTGTGCAAGAAAGTAAATGAAAAGGAAGATTTAAATGAAAAACATAAAATTAAAAATAATTTGATTAATCATATATAATAGAAAAAGGAGAGAGTTGCTTAAAAGAGTTAACCTACATTGATTTTCTTATATATATTAATCTACTTGTCAAAGAACCTAGTTATATGGATTATTAGGTTTGTAACTTATAGTATTGGGATATTGTGGATAGTCTAATAATATATGTTTGAACAGATATGTGTGTTGTCACAAATAAATACTTATAAAGTTATAATCATTATGTTATACTGTAACAGTGCGAATGGTAGCAATTCCTATAACTAGGAGAATAAATATAAATGAAAAATAATTAAATGGAATAGAAACAAATCAGAGGAATAGATTTGTTCCTCTAACCCTCTTACAAATTTGTAGAGGAATATTCCCACCAAAATTGTTCATGATTTTTTTTATTAGTAGAATAAGTTGAATTTTTTTTTTATACTTTTTAACTTAAATTGTATAAATTTAAAAGAATACACAATTTCTTTAATTTTATTATACTTAAATAGTATAAATTTCAAGGAATAATTAATTCTACCAAATTTTGTTCCTCTACTCAAATTTCATAAGGTACCAAATTGGGCAAGTGTTTCACTTAGAAAAAGTTGCACTTACTAAAACTTCGTACCTATTAAGTTATATATTGATTTCACATTACAGATAATACAACAACGCTTACAATATATAATATAGTTAAATGACAGTAAAGGAAAGCATATACACATTAGGAAGTAGTTGTTGGAGGATTGAACATTTCCTTATTGTATATGCCCCTTCAAGATTGTAGACCATTGGTGAGAGCAATCTTGCTGCATAGAGAGTTGTGTTTGGCCAGAGGAAGTGGTTTGGTAAAAAGCGTCGGCGAGTTGGCCGATAGAAGTGATATGAGAAACACGCATTTGACCAGCTTATAGATGATTGTAGACGAAGTGATAATTAAAGGAAAAATGTTTCATCCGAGAATGAAAACGGAATTGGTCACAAAGTCGGTGGCACCAATATTGTAATAATATAGAAGGAATTTTATGAATTTTGATACCTAACTTGGTTTGGCGAACTTTATAAGAGGTAGAGGTGATGAAACAATTTTCAGCTTCCAGGGAAGAACGAGCAATACCGATTTGCTTCTTACATGACTAAGAAATTAAATGAGTACCACAGTAAAAATGTAGGCACCGGTGGAAATGTAATAATCTTTGTTTTCAGCCCAATCAACATTCGTGAAAGCATGTAATGATGGAGTGTTATGTCGTCGGAAGAGAATTCCTTGGTGGATAGTGCCCAAGAGGTATCGTATAATACTTCTACATATACATAATGACTCCATTGTTCTTTGTAGAAGAAGCTGGAATCTCCAAGAGAGTTGATAAAACCATAATCAATAACAAAACCATCTAATTCATTGTACCACGCCTTAGGTGTTTGTTTGTGGCTGTAAATTGCTTTGTGTAATTTACAAATGGCAGTAGGGTTATCTTTGTCAACAAAACCTGGAAAATTGCATCATATAAAACGTTTCTTATATTTTGTCCAGCAAAAAGGCATGCTTAACATCAAATTGAAAAATAAGCCAAGTAAGAGATACGACGGTGCTAAGAACCAGGCGTATCATTGTCTGTTTGACGACAAGACTAAATGTCTTATGATAATCAACTCTAAGGTGTTGCCGTGTTGGGTGAATCATTTGGAAACTAGACAAGCTTTGAACATGTAAATAAAACCATTAACATGACATTTAATAGTAAACACCCACCTACAACCTATGATGTTCATCACACGGGTTGGAGATTCCAATGTCAAGTGTGACTCCTTTAATGCTTGCGCCATCGTAGTTGAAAGCTGCTCCATTAGTGTTTGAACAATATCACTTAGGTAGAGGCTAGTAACCTGCTTGCGCACACGAGTTGAAGCTCGAGGTAGGTGCAGACACGGGGATCGGAAGTGGTTGGTGGATCTTATGATGTAGATGATCATGAGAAAGAGGAGGCAAGATGGAAATGGAAGACTGACGAGAAGAGATCACGAAAACCACAGGCTTATAAGGTGCGATTGAGGCAGACACATATGTTGAAATCACACGTGGAGTGCATGTAACAAGAAGGGAAGGCGGCTGTATTATGGAGAGATATGGGCTTGATGTTGTTCTTCTTTCGACACTAGAATCAACATTATCATGGACTGACAATTAAGTTTATTGGAAGCATAGGGTCTTAATCACGAAAAACATAAACAACCAAAAATTCATAATTGCAAAAAATTAATTGGGTTTGTTGGAGAAAAAATTGGCAGTGCCGGCTCAAAATTATTAGAGACCCCCGGGCAAAAAAAAAATTTGGACCCCTTAAATTTAATTTTTTTTTTAAAAACAATCAAAATTTTAATGTATTAGATATTTATTGTAAATTTTTTTATAAATATAAATTAAATACAAATAATGTTTTTTTTTTAATTTTTCCTTAAAATCACTATTTAAAAAAAAATAAAAATAATTTTTTCAAAATTTTTAAAAAAATTTGAACCAAAAAGTTATCGGTTTAGGAGAAGGACCCCGGGCGGTCACCACTAGTGTCCCTTCCACTAAGCCAGCACTGGAAATTGGCAAGGAAAGTTGTTAGAAAGATCCAGTGTGGGCAAACAGTTTACAAGATACACAGCGTTGGCAAGTGCTTAAGTCCAAAAGAACTTAGGAATTGATGCATGTAATAGAAGAGAGAGTCCACTTTGGACTATATGTTTAAAATGACCAAGCTCATCTATGTTGTTGTGTTTAGGGCTATGTGGTGGTGTACTTATATGAGAAATACCCTTTGAGCCAATAAATCGTTAGGTGCTAGAAACTCATTACAAGAAAACATGCCAAAATCTGATTGGAGAAACAGACGGATTTAAATCCGTCGATAATACCGACGGAAAATCGATGGAAAAACAATATGTCGTTAAATTTATCGACGGATTAAATCTGTTGATAAAAACTGACAAAAAACCGATGGAATATTATCGAGGGACAAAATCCATCAATTTTCCGTCGGTTTTTGGGGTAAAATTGGCCCTTTAAATGTGACCGTTTTTAGCTGTTGCCAAACGGTTATATTCGTAGGGATCGACGGAAATTCTGTCGGAATTCCGTCGATATTTAATTCTATAAATTCAACACCCCTCCCATTCCCAAATTCATAACTTCACAAACAAACTTATAAAATGTGTGCTCCTCTTGAACATGTGTTTCAATGTTATCTTTCAAATACATGATTATAAGTGATGGATCGATTCATGTTTCATACTATTGACAAAAATAAGCCAAAATGACTTTAACAACATTTCACTAAACATGTTATAACTGAAAGTGTTTTAGAACTTATAAGATGATCAATGGTAAAGTTCGGAAGTAACAAACATGTTATCAATTATATTCTACTACGATGCATTATAACAGTTAATGTGTTATCACTACGGTAACGTTTACGGCGGAATTCCTTAACTATACCCTATATGAATCGCTAAACCGTACACCCTAAATATTTTGACAAACCGACAAATTATCAATGGGTCCTCTAAAAATCCGTCGATACAATCAACATGCAGTCCGTCGATAATCCGTCGAAATTTTTGCCGTATTTCATTTTCCCAAAAATTATGGATTGTTGCGAAATTTAATTTTTTCAAAACAAAAAAAATCGATGGATTATCGACGACTGTCCGTCGGTTTTTTTAGATTAAAAAAACCAGAAGCTTCTTCTTCCCTCATTTTCACGCAATACGATTTGGAGGAGAGAAAAAGCTTCAAATCTCCGATTTTCACCGAACAATGGCCGAAAGAAACTCACTGTAAGTTATACTAGCTAGTTTTAGGCTTATTGTGTTGATTTTGTTGGATTTTGAATGGTTAGTTTAGGATTTGTAGGAAATTTTGGGTTCTTAGAAACTTTAGAGATTTTTAGAAAATTTGATGTTTTTGGTGGATTTAGGATTATTTAGTGGATTTATGATTGTTTGATTGACTTGATTGTTAAATTTGATGAATTTATGAATGTAATGGTTTTTAGAAAGCTTAGGGATTTAAGGATGTTTGTAAAATTTTGATGGATTTGTGAATGTTAGGGGTTTTAGAAAGTTTAGGAAGTTAAGGGGTTTTGAGAATTTTTTTTAATTTTGATGGATTTATGAAATTTTGAGTTTTTAGAAAGTTTTGTTAATAAAATTTTAAAATTTAAAATTAAAATTTTAAATATAAGATATAAATTTTATAATATAAATTTTANTATAAATTTTATATTTAATATTATAAAAATTTGATCCATATTAAATATTAATTCTCTTTGATCGTAATTTCAGTAATTACGTTCATTTCTCTTATACCATGTGATTGGGACAATTCCACACTCCGGGGGATGTAGCGGGGTCTTCCTCGACAGCTTTCGGCACTCATGTTTTGGAATATCACGCATCTCCCGAGCAGCCACGTCCACACTATCAGCTCCCACAGACGCTAACTTTAGAGGAGCTTTCGGTTCAACCGGGACGTGAGCCGTTTTTTGATCCAAGTGGCATGGAGGGGACGACGTGGTTTCCCGCTTCAGATAACAGGAACACGAAGTGCATCAAGTCACCGATGCATAATATTCTCGAGAAACCATATGGAAAGTTTACAAACATGCCTACGACGGAGAAGGAAGTTTGGTTATACTGTTTCGCGGTAAGAAAATTTTTAAAATTTTAACTTAAATATATAATTACAAACATTATATCTTTATATCATATAAAAACATTTCAACTGGAGGCGTGCCATTACCCCTTTAGTGCAGAGAGAGTTCAGGTCTAAAGCGGTGAGGACTTACACTAACCACATGTATTTGTGGAAGGACACTTGGTACCAGACTGGACAGAAGCACATACACATGCCTGCATAGCTCCTTACTCCATTCATAGCGTACTGAGAAAGAGAAGAGACGAAACAAAAGTCAAAGAAGAGCTCAAAGAACCGGCCAATTAAACTTTTATTTGTTGAACAACGGTCTAAGAGCGGTCACGAGCCGTCGCCCCTTGAGATTATAGAAGATCTCCACACGAACAAGATGACCGGAAAAGTTCAGGAACAACTGGCTTAGGAGGTTCTTGAGACCTCTAGAAGACGTATCGAGGAGATCCGATCTATTCAGACATCTCAAGGGGAAAGTGAAGACATCCCCATGGAGACAGTATATGAAGTAGTGTCTCAAGTAAATAATATTTCAATTTAATTACGTACTATTGAATATTATTGATACTAATACAATATTGTGTTTTTTTTCAGACTACGAAGAAGTCCAAGGGCCGGATGTTCGAGTTAGGGAACATGGCCGCTTATTGCTTCCCAGGATTAGGATCCCGAGCTGAGATCATTATGAGGAGTTGAGGAGGAAGAGCGAAGAGATGGAGATAATGAAGAAGGAAATGGATGCACAAGTGAAGGCGATAGAGGAGATGAAGGCATTTCAGGCGGAGCGCGACACTCAGATGGAGGCGATGCGGGCTTCACAATCTAGGATGGAAGAATTTATGAGACGTTTTTCGGGGTAAATTAATATATTTATCGTTTTGGATAATTATAATTTTAGGATTTTAAGAATATTTAAAAATTTTATGAATATTTTTATTTTAATTTTATATGTTTTGAATTTTATTTTAATTTTAAATATAAATTAATTAACTTATATTAATATTTTTAACTAGAATTTTTAACAATTTTTTTTTTCCGTCGATAATTTTTTTTTAAAGAATCCGTCAATAATTTTTTTTTAAAGAATCCATCGATAATCCGTCGGAAATATCGACGGATTATCGACAGAAAATAACCGACGGTAAGAAAATATGACGGATTAAACCGTCGATTAACCGTCGGTTATTTTCTGTCGACATTTCCGACGGATTTTTAAAATCGACCGACAACAGCGGTCGATAATCGTCGGTTTTACCTCTTTATAAACGGAAAACTGATAAATATGCCCGTCGGTTTTTCCGTTTTTTCTTATAGTGACCATCATTATCAGTGTAAAACATTTTTTATTTTTTCTTGAAATTGATATTCCACCAAAGCTTTAATTTTTTTTACAAATATCGTGCACCTGTATTTTATTTTAAAGGATAAATTCACGTGTAAAAAGTAAAAGATCTAAAAAAATAACATAGTATTTGAAACCATCTGTCGAGCAGCAAATGGCAACATATGCGTTTTATTATTCGAGCAAGTAGTGCATGGCAAGTTTATCAAAGAGTGATAAGACAAAGGCGAATTAAACTTAGAAATCATCGTTTTAATAATAATAAATAAAGATGGATGCCTAGACGAGATTCTCAATATGTAAGCGCAGTTTTAGTAGGTGAAAGGCCACTCATAGATACAATGTTTAGGTGTTTCTTGAAGACATAGTTTGGGGTAAAAGTGAGAGCAATAACGTTAGTTTTACACCATTGAAACACAAGTATCAATTTTATCTAAAGATGGAAAACATAGAACATCATTAATGATAAAGGACTAGAGAGAGAAAGAAGATAAGAACATAAAACAGTTTGAGTGATATGTAGACCCGAACCATCGCCTAGAAGCACCTCTTCGCACCATTATATGGAGTATGAAGTGATAAATGGGAGACATCATGCTTCATATGTTTAAACGTTATGGTATCAAGAAGCCTAGTATAGGCGTCTTCATTCATCTGGACTACATTAACTCGAGGTGGACACATTTAAGATGCATGCTGCCAAGGTAAAGTCTGATGTGGTTGGACATATTTGGGAACATAACTTGGGTTCACCCCATGTGGTGAACTCTCTAATTCATCTCACTTCTTAACACAAATCAAACTGCCACATACGATTAGTAAAACCACATTAAAATTAAAAAAGGAAAACAGCCAAAAAAAAGTTTTAAACTCTAACCCCCCAAATATAAGATATAAACACAAATGTAAACCCTAAACACAAAATATAAAACATAAACCTCAAAATATAAACCCTAAATTCCAAACTTTAAAGACAAATATAAACCCTAACCTCCAAAATATAAACCTTAAATCCGAAAATATCAACTCTAAACCCAAAATATAAATTTTAAACCCCCAAAATATCAAGATTAAATCCAAAATATAAACCCTAAACTCCAAAATATAAACCCTAAACCTCAAAATATAAACTTCAAATCCTAAACATAAATATAAACCCTAACACCAAAATATAAACCATAAACCCGAAAATATAAACCTTAAACCTAAAATATAAACCTTAAACCCCAAAATATAAACTCTAAACCCCAAAACATAAGACTAACCACAAAATATAAATCCTAACCCCCAAAATATAAACCTTAGACCCAACATATAAACCTTAAACCCCAAAATATAAACCCCTAACCCCAAAATATAAACCCTAACCCCCAAAATATAAACCATAAACTCAAAATATAAACCTCTAACTCCAAAATATATTTAGGATTTATATTTTTGGGTTAGGGGTTTTTGGTTTATATTTTGAGTTTAGGGTTTATATGTTGGGGTTTAGGGTTTATATTTTGGGTTTAGAGATTATATTTTGGGGTTAGGGTTTATATTTTAGGGTTTAGATTTTATATTTTGGTGGTTAAGGTTTATATTTGGGTTGGAGTTTATATTTGGTTTCAGGGTTTTGGGTTTATATTTTGAGGTTTATAGTTTATATTTTGGGGTTTTGGGTTTATATTTTGGGTTTATGGTTGATATTTTGGGGTTTAAAGTATATATTTTGGAGGCTAGGGTTTATATTTGGGTTAGAGTTTATATTTTTGTTTAAGGTTTAGGGTTTAGGGTTTATATTTGAGTTTTATGGTTTTCATTTTAGGGTTTATATTTTAGGTTTATGTTTCTTATTTGGGGGTTAGGGTTTAAACATTTTTTTGGTTGTTTTCTTTTTTTTTTTAATTTTAATGTATTTTTTACTAATCCTATGTGGCAGTTTGATTGGTGTCAAAAGTTGAGGTGAATTAGAGAGTTCACCACAGGGGGTGAACCCAAGTTCTATCTTTATAATAGTATCTCATTGTGTTCAATTAATATTAAAAATAAATTAATTTTTCAAATGCATCTATGTTAAACCGCTTCAGTAAAAACCTCATTAACTTAGATTTGACCCGTAACTACAAACGTCATCTATATCATTAATCCGTCTTCTATCATTATAAATATAAACAACAAACAATAAAAAACTCTCAACAAAAAACAACAACAAACTCTCTAAAAAATACAAAATTCAATCTTCTTATTCACCTAAACCGTCAATCATGGAACCAACCGAAGATCTATCTGCAATATAAGTAAGAATAGCGAAGCTCACCATAGAAATAAATTACCGTATGGTCATGATACCATGCAGCACGAAACCGAATGTAAGAGGAACTATACCAAAAGCAATTGAAGGCATCTAAGATAGATGCTATGCTATCCGTTTTATAAAAAAGAAGAAGAGAATCAAACTTCAATCTTGAAGATGAAATAAATAAAAAAACTCCAAGCTGAAAACATCAACAAGATAACGTTGTTTTTTTACTCTTTTGTTCCTAAAATCAATTTTAAACGTGACTTCGTTATTGATGGCATGGATTAGAATTTTAAGATGGGTGAAGATGAGAGTATTGAAGAGTTCAGTGGTAAACTATCCTCCATTGCGAATGCATCATATGTTTTGGGAAAATCATACAACGATAAGAAACTAGTGAAGAAGTTTCTGAGGTGTCTCCCAAGCCAGTATCAATCACATAAATCAGCGCTTCAATTAGCAAAAAACTCAGATGAAATGTCTTTTGAGAAAATTGTGGGAATGATACAAGCTCGTGAGTTGGAAATCAAACAGGAAGAACCCAAAAAGAAAGGAGGAGTAGCCTTCATAGCAACTGAGCCACACAATTCTGAATCACTCGAAGATGTTGTTGGTCTCATTGTGAAGAAATATTTCAAGAAGTTTGATCGAGGGCAACGCCGTGACACTATAACCCAACCCAAGTCTAATTTAAGGGCAAAACATATAGAGGATATTTAAGGAATGATATACAGTGTCATGAGTGAAAGGGCTATGGACACTACAAGGCATACTGTCCTAATCTCAAGAAAAAGGAAACAATAAAATGCTATGAGTGCAAGGGTTTTGGGCACCTGAAGTCTGAATGTGTGTGAACACACAGAAGCACAAGAAAAAATCATTTGTAAGTTAAGATGATGAGAGTGATGACACAAACTCATAAGAAAGCAGTAAGGAGGAGATGCTCAATCTAATTGCTTATGTTGGAATTATTGAAGAAAACTCAGATACTGATTCTGACAGTGAAGAAACACTCAAGGGGAACGAAACACTGTGCATCACTCTGGCAGCTTATCAACATCACAACGCTGTGCTAACAAAAGAAAATCAGGTCTTGATAGGAGTCGTAGACATTTTGAGGACAAAACTACATGAAGAAAAAGAAAGGACCAAGTTGTTACAGCATCAACTCTGTGAACAACTAAAGCAAATCAAAATGCTATCAAACGGTACTCAAGATCTTGAAAAGTTACTCACAATGGTAAGGCATAGTACAGGGAATCGGGGACGGGATACGAAGGCGGTGTAAGTTAGACCATTACCTATGTGAAAGCCACAGGAGATCAGACGAATAACAAAGTTAAGCAATCAGGTGTGATTATGCACAAGGGAGAGAGTTCAAATGTGAAGAACTCCAAATACAAGAGAAACAGGAAGAATATACATCAAAGCAGGAGTAGTTACTGTGATGAAATGGGGCACCACAAGACAGACTGTGATTGATGGTATGAAAGGGTCTTCCAATTTCTTCACGAACGTGCTTATTTTGTTAATAGACGCTACCGAGACAAGGTTTGGGTATGGAAAGAGCTGATATACTGCTACTCAGCATTAACATCTGAAGTGCACACTCTAGGGACACAAGAGAGTGCCTGGTACTTTGATAGCGGATTCTCAAGGCACATGACAGGCAAGACAGGAGAATTGAAAGATGTGGAGTCCGCAAACATTGGAAAGGTCACTTTTGTGGGGGAGCTAAAGGAAAAATCAGAGGAAAGGGAGATACGACAAGTGATAGCAACCCCAAGTTGCAGAATGTTTTCCTGGTTGAAGGATTGACAACAAATATCATCAGCATCAGCCAACTGTGTGATGAAGGACTGGCTATCACCTTCACAAAAAGACAATGTCAGGCTGTGGACCATGCATGCGATGTGAAACTCTAAGGATTTAGAACTAGAAGTAATTCCTACATGTGGAAACCCAATGAACAATGCCTCACAGCCACAACACCAAGTCAACTTGATGTATGACATCACAAGTTAGGCCATGTGGCCGAAACATTGCTCAAGCTAGCCAATCATGACTTAGTTCGAGGATTACCTAAACTAAGAGGTGAAGATAACTTTGTATGTGGACCCTATTCAAAAGGAAAACATATCAAGGTGCATCATCCGAAACTATCTCAGATCACCACCAAGAGTCCCCTAGACTTAGTTCACATGGATCTTATGGGACCCATTCAAGTGGAGAGCATTGCTGGCAAACGATATATATTTGTGCTGGTTGATGATTTCCTAGGTACATATGGGTGAGATTCCAAAGGGAAAAGTTAGAAACTATTGAAAACTATAGAATTCTAGCACTTCAACTTAAGAATGAAAATGGGGCATTAAGAGTAAAGTGATAGAGGAGGTGAATTTCATAATAAAGCATTTGAGAAGTTATGTGCTGATCGGGGGATAGCACACAAAATGTCTGCACCAAGAACACCTCAACAAAAAGGTGTAGTGGAGCCAAAAAACAGAACTTTTCAAGAAATGGCTCGAGTAATGTTGCATGCAGATCAAGTGGCAAAACATTTATGGACTGAAGTTGTGAGTACTGCATGCTACATCATCAACAAGGTATATGTTAAAAAAGGAATGTCTACCACACCCTATGAATTTCGGAAAGGTAAACCACCCAGTGTGAGCTATTTTCACATTTTGGTGTGTGTGCTACATACTTAATGACAAAAACCAACTTGGGAAATTTGATGTTAAGAGTGATGAAGGGATCTTTCTTGGATACTCTGTGGTCAACACAACATACAAGGTATTCAACAACAGGACTAGAGCTGTGATGGAAGCAGTGAATGTAGTCTTTGATCATCTACAACAAATTACTGAAGGGATCACAAGTCTTGACTTGTCCATAGAGAATGGAACCAAAACATCATGTTTCAACGATGCTGAAAAACTAGGTCAAGAAGTTGAGGAATCACAAGAGACAAACAATCTTAATGTTCATCGTAATCACTCATAAAAAGATATTATTGGGAGTATGACTGATGGAAAGATTACCAGGAAGAAGCATTTAAACTTCCGTGAGATGGTGGGATACTCCTGTTTTGTGTCAATAATAGAGACAAATACTCATGTAGAAGCACTGAAGGATGAGTATTGGATAGTCTCTATGCAAGAGGAACTGGAAAAATTTACAAGGAGTAATGTTTAGACCTTGGTACCTCGACCAGAAAATGTCAATGTGGTAGGTACAAAATGGATCTTCAAGAACAAGATCGATGAGTCAGGACATGTGGTTCGAAACAAGGCCAAATTAGTATCACAACAATATTCACATATTGAAGAAATCGACTTTAATGAAACATTTTCACCTGTTGCACGACTTGAATCCATCTGGTGTTTGATCGGGATGGCCTGTGTAATGGGATTTAAACTGCACCAGATAGATGTCAGGTGATAACACTTGAATTTCATGGTTTGTACATAACATTTCTTATCACTTTTTAG
>OVBE01010929.1:0-14576 GCA_900406425.1 Iberis pinnata
CTACATTGAACTGTTCTCTGCAGTAATAGACTAGGATTAAATTCTAGACCTATCAAAGCATAACATGATGTCTGATGAAGTCTTCGAACACTTCCTCAAATATTGAGAGGACGAGAAGACCAAAGAAAAGTCAACGAAGAACAAGAACAACCGGATGAATACCCGAGATGGAAAGGGTATAGCGACTACGAACACCGATTCGAAGAGTGTGGTCACTCGAGCCGATGAGATGGTATGAAAACATTTTCAATGTACCAAACTTAATAAATTGTATATTCAATTCTAATTTGATTCTTGATTTTAGATTAGGAGCGTGAGACTGGACATCGACCAGAGTCGATCGAGCTTATGGAGGACATCCACACGAACAAGACGACGGGTCAGATACAAGATGCGGTTGTTCGCGAGGTTGTCCAGACGACACGACGGCATATCCAGGAGCGGACATCTCAGGAGTCCGTTGATAGCGACACACTCCCGCTTGATACCCAATACGAGAATGCGTCTGTAATATGTTAATTACATTTTAAATTATAATTTAACATAATGGTTTGTTTTAACATAATGTTTTCTTTTTTTTGTTTCTTGCAGGTTACGAAGAAACATAAGAGGCACATGTTAGGGCTTGGGAACATGGCCTCTTACTGTTTCCCGAGATCCTCTCGATCGAGGGGTTCCGTTTGGGAGGAGGAGATACGGCAGAAAGACGCGACTATGGGGGCGATGCACCAGGAGATGACTGAGATTCGAGCGGCACAAAGGGAGCAAGAAGCTCTGATCCAGGCTCGCATCGAAGCCCAGGTCAATGCTCAACATGAGGAGATGCATCGTCAGATGGAAGAGCACCTGAAGGCGACTATGGATTCGTTCGTGGCACAGATGGCGACTCGGTACCCGCCACCACCACCACCACAGTAGTATAGTTTCTATTTTCTAGACTTTTATCATTGTTGATCGAATATTAGTACTATTGGGTTTTTGTAAATATTTATCACATTGAATATTTTATATTTTTAATTATAGTTTAATTATTAATTAATAAATATATTTTAAATTATTTATTAAATATATCAAATAATAATAAAATTATTAATTTTATTTAAAATATAGGATCCGTCAGTAATCCGTTAGGAAATAGCCCATCAGTATATCCGTCACTAATGAATCTGTAAAAATTGTCCATTCATGACAGATTCATGACGAATTTGTCCATCACGTTTTGATTGTTCCTTGTAGTGCAAAACCGAATAAAATCTACCCAAACTGAACCGAACCAAATAACCGAACTCCCACCAGTAATATTATTCATTGGATCTGCATTACACTATTAATAGCTTTCAAACTTAAATTTGAACTCTGGATTTTTAAATCCAAAAGACCTTCAAAAATAAATTTTAAATTCTAACAACTATTTAGAAATTTATTTAATATTAAAAGGAATCTTTTATTTTATGATATAGTAATAATTTATTTTCTTTTTTTCCTTTTGTGCGTTAAAAGTTTAAATTACGCTAAACTAGTGTAATTTAACAAATCTATTTTCAGCGGGCTCTCTATATCAATTTCTTGCGACTTCTTGTGATTTCTTGCAGTTTCTTGAAAAAATGGAGGATTCGTCGACCATCGCGAGGAAGACATGGGAGCTCGAGAACGACATTACCGTTTCAGTCTCCGATGCCATATTCTACTACGATGACAATGCGCAGGCCAAGATCCAGAAGAAGAAGCCATGGGCAAGTGATCCTAACTACTTCAAACACGTAAAAATATCAGCCCTGGCTCTTCTCAAAATGGTCGTCCACGCTCGCTCTGGTGGCACAATCGAGATTATGGGTTTTATGCAGGGAAAGACCGATGGTGATACAATCATCGTTATAGACGTTTTTGCTTTGCCTGTGGAAGGAGTCGAGACTAAGGTTTCTGCTCATGTTGGGGCGCGCGACTACATTTCTGAATACTCACTGGTTGGGCGGTTAGAGAAGGTAGTTGGATGGTATCACTCTCACCCTGGCTATGGATGTTGGCTTTCTGGTATCGATGTAGAAACACAGATGCGTTACCAAACGTTGCATGAACCTTTCTTGGCTGTTGTTATTGATCCATTAAGGACTGTTTCGGCTGGTAAGGTTGAGATTGGAGCATTTAGAACATATCCGAGAGGACATAATAAGGTCTCAGATGATCAAGTTTCTGAGTATCAGAATATACCTCTTGATAAGAATGATGATTATAGGGCACATTGCAAACAGTATTATTCATTGGATATTACTTATTTCAAGTCATCTCTTGATAGTCACCTTTTGGATTGCCTTTGGAACAAGTATTGGGTTGATACTCTGTCTTCTTCCCCATTGCTGGGAAATAGAAACACTGTTGCTGGACAAATATCAGACTTTGCTGAGAAGCTTGAGCAAGCCGAGGATCAGCTGGATCACTCGCCAGCCACTTCTCAACTACCTAACATAGCTCGGGATATTGCAAAGTTAACTGTAGAGCAGGTGAATGGACTAATGTCACAGGTACGTGAGTAAAACACAATCTGACATAGTTATACCGTTTGGGTTCATTGGATCGGTGAGTTTGACTGATTCAAGTAAGTAATGTGGCAGGTTATCAAAGACATATTGTTCAATTCCAAGCGTGATCAGTCCAACAAACCTCCAAGCGATCCATCAGATCCATCATGAATGAAGTTGGTATTCGATTGTTATGTTGTGCACATTTGTACATCTCTAGTATAGTATCTGTGTTGTTTGGAGTGGGTTATAGAATGACATTGACATGGCAGTATGCTTTTCATTTCTTGAATTAGTATTAAAGGAAAATGACATGCTAATTCCAGAAGCACAAACAGAACACACCTATAATGTCAACACTTAAACAGTCATTTATTATGAACAGACTAAAAAGCATGAAATTACCCTTTATATAGAAAATAACAACAATACAAAACAGAGTAACACAGAGCACACTTTCTTCATTAATGACTTCTATCCATGGTGGAAAAAAAAATCATAAATCAGTTTCAGAGAAAATGGTAGTCGTAAATAGCATGTTAGATAATTTCCTTTAGATTTTTAATTCACTCATGCAGTTTTGGTAATCTAAGAAAACCTTCTCCCTTTTGAGTTTTGACAAAAAAGCATATGATTTTCGTGCCGACCCAAGACGTTCATCTCCAAGAGCTTAATTGATCCTATCAATTTTTGTTCGCGTTAGTCTTAAACACCACTCTTATACTTTTGTAATTTGTTAGTTGTGGAAAGAAATAGTTGTGCACAACAGCAAAACTTTTTTTATAAAAATGTTTACTGCCTCATTTCTTTTCTTTGTATGATGAACCCATATATAGTTGCTCGCTATTATCGTAATGTACTTGTGATTCACTGATATGCAACTGATTTTTAGAAAATGGAGTTTATTTGTGTAGATGGAGTAGAAAGCATCAGTTGATGTTATACCACTTTATTAGACACCATACAACATGGTCATATATATAATTATAGTTTTAGGATCATAAATTGTAACATGATCCCAAAAGATCCAACTTGTCTATGACACAAGATCTTGACCGTTTCGACCACATGTAATCTCTGACCTCTTTTATGGGCCTCCTCCTCTGCGTGATCTTGAAGGCGGTGCAACAATTGGAGGCGATACGTGACGAGGAGGAGGAGGAGGTGGAGGAACGCAATCCATACGCATTTTGTTACCTACTACACCACATTATCGTATCATTATTTTCTTCAATATATTATGCCTACATATTTGTTCTATGTATAAGCAAATCCGTGGAGATATAAATAAATCGACAAAACATTCCAATTATTTTTTTTCTATTTATGAAAAGAAGGCTAAATAATACCCTCTGAAAGTAAAGAAAAAATTTGAGTATAAATAATAACCTGCGTGGCGTTTGGCCTCGACGACTCCAACTTGGGATGAGACCAATAAAAGTAAGAGAAGCAAAGAAAGAAGATAAGCAACTGAATTTGATGTCTTTGTAGCCATGAAGCTTTAGCTCTCAACTCTCAACTCTCAACTCTCAACTATAAACAAAGACTAGCTTTTATATAACATATATGAATAAAGCCATCCTTCATAATGTAATAAGATAAGCATCGTTGAAATGTACTACGTACTCTCCAACTACATTTCTTTTTAACGCGCCTTTGACTTTGAATTTGACATAAATATACGAACAAAATAGTATTCCAAGTGTCCAAGTGGGGATAATCCACCGCTCTACAGTGTAAGACAAAAAAAAAAAAAAAAAAAAAAAAAAAAAAAAAAAAAANCTGTTCAAAGAGACAAAACGAACATAACAATTGTTGAGCTAATCAATAACCAGAGCCAAGCCCCACTACCGGTTTTCTCTGTTCGAACCACAACTGCAATAATTGCGATTGTCCCGAACCCTAGACATAAGGTGAATACCATCAACCCTTTCTTCTCCATCCATTCAACTCTTTGCCAAACTTCTTCAAGCCTTTCATTGACGTTTTCCTTCTCTTTCTCTGCTTTCTCCATCTCTCTCTCTACTCTCTTTCTCCACTCATTCATTTCCTCTGCTTCACTCACCATCCTCTCTTGCCTCTCCTTCATACTATCTACCTCATTTCTCAAAGTCACAATCGCCTTTTCTCTTTCACCAGTTTCACCGTCCATCTCCTTGAATATGTTCCCGTATCTCGTGTTTAGTTCCTCCAAATATCTCTCTAAAACCGATAAGTTCAAATCCAATGACCGTAACTTCTGCATAAGTATCTTCAACACTGTGTCCCCTGGCATTCTACTTCCTGGTTGATGACGCCTTACCTCTTCCACAGGCTCTGCAAGCTTATTACTATTCTTATCCATTGATGCTTCAGCTTTCGCTACAATATTCTCTGATGGGGTTGCCTGCTCGTTCTCTCTCTCAATGCTCTTATCAGCACCACCATCGCCTTCAAATGACTCTGCTTTTTGTATTGGCTTCTCCTTCTGATCAGAGTCTCCCTCTTGGGTGTTATATATTTTCTTGTTGTCTTCGGCAGATATCAAATCCTCAAGCATTCTTTCTACGGCATCCACTCCATAGACTTCTACTAAGCTCAAGGTGCAGTAAAATTCTGAGCCATAATGGCTTAGGAAGTTTAGTTTCAAGTATCTAACCCACTTTGGCTCCATGAGTGTGAAGTTCTGCTCGTGCTTCACGTTTGCAGCTGTGAAGTTTCCCATATGGACCCATGTATCAGTCGGATAAACCAAGGTGCCTTGAAGCTCAAACGCTTTTAGATTGGAAGAGTAGTGTTCGAAATTTGCAATCTTGATGGTATTTACCAACGTTTCTTCTGAAAGTTCAATAACAACATATTTACCTTCAGTAGAACATGGATTTCTGAGGTACTTGTCATTGTCCCGGCTTAGGATGCTTGCAGCTCCCTTTGCTTCCTTGTTAGAAGACAAGACTTTTGCGCCTTTTGAAGCAGAGGCGTAATTGTACTCTTTCCCACCAGGCTCCAACCTATGAATCACACCACTGATCTGACCTGATAAAGATTTGTTTCTAGAATTGGTTACTCTGCTCTTGAACTCATCAAGGCCAAGAGGAACAGCACGAGAGAGTTGATCAGCCTTTGTATCATTCCCTGAATCTGTTTTGTTCATCTGAGTTTCTTCTAAAGACTTACTATCTTTGCTTTCAGTATCATTCCATGTGCCTGTTTTATCCAAAAAGTCATTGTCTTTGCTTTCTGTATTGTTCATATCACTTTGCTTCAAGAAATCGGTGTCTTTGATTTCTGCATCAATTCCTGTCTCTGTCCTGTTCATATCAATTTGCTTTGAAGAGTAACTGTCTTTGCTTTCTGTATCACTCCCTAAAACTGTGCTACTGGTTTCTGCTTTCTTTACATATTTTTCATTGTTTTCACTTTCCTTAGACAGAGTTATATCATCATTCGGACTCAAATCAGATAGAATATGACCAGAATCTAGTAATGACTGTTCACCAGAGGCCACAATCGTCTCATCTATCTGAGTATCATCCGAAACATCTATTCCCGCAGAGTCAATCGAAGATACATCTGCAAAAGTAGGCAAGGGCTGAATATCAATATGCTAATTATGTAAATTTCTGTATGAGTAGATGTTATCAAAACGATCGTTCACAATCGCAGTAAGCTTCAAAACAGGATTAGGTTAACTTAAATTCTGCATTTCATGGAAAAAGGAACTTGGAGGTTACCTTTGTCACCATCTCCATAGCTAAGCAATAAGGTGGATAAGAAGAAAAGTAGCCAAAGGAGGAAAACCAGAGACAGAGAGACTTTGTAGAAGCTCTTCCTTCCATAAGAATTGTTGTTAGAAGCTCTTCTTCTAACGAGAAGAGCTGAAGACGAAAATTGCATTGCACATCCAGCCAAAGCGAGACGAAGACTTGTAGAAATCTCAAGCAAAGACAAACACAATGATAGGAGACGAAGCAAGATCTAATTAAGAATGTACGCAGATCATTTTGTTATAGGAACAGCGAAGCAGAGCTGAAATTTCGCGTTTGAGAGAACGAACGAAAGAGATGATGAAAGTGAAGAACTATATATAAAAGACGAGCACGATTGACGGAGCAAGTGATAGGAGCGAGAATCACCTGAGAGGGAATCGAAGAAAGGAAATGAAGATTTTAGTGAAAGAGATCTGGAGGAAGAAGAAAATCTCGGAAACGGATGAACTATGAGTAAACTAATAAGTCTCCGGCGAGGAGACGTAGACGGAACGCCAATCTGGGTCTCCCTTCGTGGAAATCAACCGTATACGTCAAGTTTACAGCGACGCAAAGAAGAGTCAAAGAGACTTCAAATTGAAATCTGCGGAGGAATAATGGGAGATGGGCCCATGAGGTTAACGTGATTGCCAGCTTATTTTTTCACATAATCCCAATTTTCTAATTGCTTGGTATAATCCGGTTTTCAATTTTTTACAATCCAATAGAGCGTAATTGGCGCCAATATTTCTCAACTGTAAAATGAATACCATAACTTTTGATAACGTTATATGTACATGAAAACGATAAATACTATATATAACAGTCCAATACACAAAACAAGTGAGTTTTCTGCTAGCGGTTCACTAACCATCCAGGTTTTATCAGAACATCTCGCTTGAAGTCACGGCCTGTTACTGACTTTGATTCACCCAAACGTCGATAACACTAGCAACAACAAGAGACTTAGCTTCAGATATATAGAGGAATCATGCAAACTGATACTAAGATATACAAGACTAACCTTGTAACACACAATGGTATCATCAGGGTACATTGCAAATAACTTAGTTCCTAGGCGAGCATTGCAAGAATCGCAGACGCTCTCCTCATTTATCTGCATGTGACGTGATCTTTCTTCTAATCTTGCTAACCTTGAGTCTACATTCAATGCACGCGATATATTGTGCACGATCTGTAACAATTTGACTTAACAACATTCACACTCTAGCAGATAAAGAATACACGGGGTTTGTATACAAAGGGATAGTACAATATTACTTGGCCTTGCCGATGATGATGAACCCTAGCTCTCAGCATTCTCAAAATTGTATCTGAAGCTAGTTTTAACGGCATCTCAGGAGACAATTTCTGAAAGTAACAACACATTGATTCTATCATCAAAACACTGTTGTTGAATAAGAAGCAACATCCAATCCAATGCGGGATTTCTTACTTCCAAAACTTGCAAAGGATCAAGTGATTCCCCGTGGTTGTGGAGAAGACGAACAGCAGCCTTGAACATAGGCTCTTTACCATTTTGAGGATCCAAGTACATATCAAGTAACCTAAATATTACTTTCTGTTATAGGGGATTTAACAAGGAAAAGAGCAAACATGTGATGGCATTCACAATAAAGCTAGATGAAAAGAACCTACTGCATAAATGCATCTGGTCTTCCAATCTCTACACAATATTGCTCTGCAGCTGCACAATCCTCAAGCTTCCTGTTGCCCACCAAGAACATCTTGTTAGTAACCATATATAATCAAAATTCACCATAAACTGCATAGCCTCACTTCATAAGGTATCAAATATTTGGTTTCCATAAAAATTATAAACAGCAGATCAACTTTGTTCTTTATCGTTATAAATATGAACTTACAGAGCAAGAATTTGTAGGACCAACTTTTCCTGCCCTATCCTGCGGTATAAGATAGCCTAACCAAAAGAATTGTACACAAATTTCAGAGGTAAATACCATTAGCTAAGTTGCTCATAGCTGTATCATTATAACCACCAAAGGAAATAAATTTGACTAACAAACCTTTTCTAACCACAGTTCGGATCCTTCAATCAAGTCCAAGATTTCTTCAGGGTCATATTGATTCGAAGTTTGTAAAAAGGTCTGCAGTCTTTCTCGCACATCATTTTCAAACAAAGAAATACTTCCAACATTACAATCATGTGCATCGCTGCCTCTGGCATCAGTTTCTTGGTAACCATTTTGAAGTTCAACACATTCAAGTGCTGATTTGGCAAGTGAGAGAGCATACGATGTATGCAGCTGCGGGTCATTGTAGTCTCTATCTTCAATCAACCATTGGAGGTACCTGGCCAGTATATAAATATTTGGTAAGAAGAAAAGTGTGGGCCTTCCTTTTAAAAGTTATTAACAAGCTTTAACGTAAAACTATACCTCTGTATGATTTCAACCTTTTTGGGATCAATAGCTCGAATTACCTCGTCTGCAATAAGATTAAGAAAATGAACCCTTACATCACAACTAACAAACCTAAGAAGTGGTGAACAAGATGTTTCTAAAGAGAACAACATCCAACTCAAAATCAAACAAAAATGTCCTGTTAAACATGATTCCCACCTGGTGAAAGCTCTTCTGTCCTTTTATCTGATGTCAAGACTTGGATAGCAAACAATGGATTTATATCTGAAATCTAAAAATGAAAATTAACAACCATCAATCATATATCACTAAATGCAAATTTTCAAATGTATAGTGACAACAAACTTGTGGTTATAACATATAAATGGTATACCCAACTAAGATGCTGCAATGCCAGTTCTGGATCACAGGGTTCCTCAAGAATTCTAGCTGCTTCTGCAGCAGCTGCCTCTTTACCAGATAACCTAATGAGCTCATTGTCGTGTACATAGGGCACCAAGTCATCTGAGTCTTGCCATAGACCAGATACATAATTTTTTGTAAAGAGACGCCATATATCAAGAGCCTTTGCACTCATTCCCTTACATGCATATAGGAATGCAAGTGTCCTTAGATGTCCAGATTCATTTAGAAGAGCCTCCAACTCCTCCTGCACCGTCCATGAAAGTTGTACAATCATCTCTCAAGCAACCATATAACAACAAACTCTCTTTTTCAATGCACTGTAATTCTAAGGGTCTAAGAAACCGTAGTTTCTCATAGTACATAAATAGATTGCCTAGATCCAAAGTATAAATTTCATACATCTTTCAGTTGCTAGTTTCAAAGAACACCTACTAATTTCATGCTATGAAAGTATGTGCATGTGTATAAAATATTCAGTAAAAAGACATACCACAACACAGTTATTTTCAGAAGATGCAAGATTCTCCATATCTTCAACACGGTTCAACGCTCTGTACAGAAGCATAAGAAGTGTGTCTATTCCCTCTCTTACTGGGTGAGTTAAGTCCTTCTCACGTGATACCTCGAGGTACCTTTTGCAACAGGTAACATTACCTCATTATATGCCAACTCGAACCTCAGAGAACAGGATATACTAATACACTGTAGAGGGAAACAAAAATAGAGAATTTGTATCACCTGGTAATGTTTTTGATTGCTGACTCTAATAAATCAGCTCTACTTGGAGGGTTTGAGAAAAACTCTTCGTCAACTGGAGTGTCCATTCCCGCTTTTCTTAGAAAAATGGCTCTCTGGATGGCCATCAACCCATTATCTATAACATCTTCGAAAGGAGTAGGAGGTGGATGCAATCCCCAGTATCTATTTCTTGGAACCTGAGAAAATACAAATCTTAGTGAATCAGAGAGCAGTTAGTTGCACAAGGCTTGAGAGTTGAGACATTATTTCTTTGGTAAGTAAAACAATGAACTGTGATTGATTAATTAGCCAACTGTTACAGAGCAGCTCTAGAGTAAATTATATGTACCAGTAAAGACCAGCGATTAGGATCCCGCATGATAAAGGGAAAAACTTCAGAAGGTTCCATTCTTTCTGACTTTAAAAATTGATTGACTGCTTCCTCAAAGCGCAAATCAAATAATAGTAGATATCCTATCTGAGCATTAAGAAAAGAAAGCATTTCTTTTGAAATTTCACCCTCTGAGTCAAGCTCCTCCACCAGGGAGATGGCTTCTTTGTATCTCTTTTTCCTCAAGAGGTCTTTAATCTGTTCTTCGTAAGGCACTGTCCGGTAAAAGATAAGCTGAAACATCATAAGGAAAGATTTGACAAAAAATTCATAACCATTTGATCAACAAGATATACTCAAGAGAAGAGGAGGTAGCCATTATCAGGACAAACACCTTTGATAAGGAAGTTACAGCCAAAAGGTTACCATCTCCTGCCTCATCTACGGCCAAAACTGAAGGCCCGTATCCTTCGGGACCAAAATTAACTGATTGAACACAAGCACCCGACTTCTTCTGATGTATTTCCATTTTTCCATCTCCAACAGTCACCAAATAGAAAGACAATTCTCCAACACAATCAGGCCTCCTCCGAAACACAAGGCTACCTCCAATAGGTTGGCCATTTGTGTCCACAACAACACCAACATTGTCCACCAACAACAATACCTTCCACTCTTTGCAAAGCAATTTGAGCAATGGCGAGCCTGAGACATCAGGCAATGTGAAAATCACCCCACTTTGACCAGTAACGCAAGAGATCAAGCTATAACCTTTAATAGTTCCCGCAATAACATAATCATCAAGCCAAACCAATGTTTTGATTCCACCAATGCCCATAATCTCTTTCAAGATAACAAAGGAAGCACTCGATCCTTCTTTTTCATCACATTGAAGTTCGATCAGCAACATTCTCTCGCTAATGGCAACAGCGAAAACGTAATGACCATGGTGGACTCCCTCATGCCGAGAATCCTTACCTTTGATGTCACTCACCCGATTTCCAGCGCCAAGCATCTGAAGAAACTTCTTGCTCGAACTAGAATCAGCTGTAATCTCGGAGGGTAACAAGTCAGTACTGGACGAGTTGTTTCCTCTCACTCTCCTAGTAATCACACTGATTCCCTTTAATAAACCACCCAATCTCTTAGCAGGTTGAGATAGAAGCGAATCCACCAAGAACAAGTAACCATTGCAGAGTGCTAGAACTTTCCCTCTTTCCTGACCAAGCACAAAGACAGACTCCACGGGAGAAGCGCTCAGCGGTACACTTCCAAGACGCGAGACAATATTAGTTGAAGTGTCTAGAGAGAGGAGAAGAAGGGATCCGGAGAAGGTGCCTACGTACACAAGGGTTTGGGAATCGGAGTGATGGAAGAGAGATAAGGCTCGGATCTTATCGTCGCCGCCGAGATCGAAACGGGCGGTAAGCTCAACAATTGCCCGAGATTTGGCCATGACCGGAGGCAGGTTTAAGAAGACAATGGCAGTGGACGGATTTGAGCAGAAGAGAAATGGCGATTGGAAACTCCGGCGATCAGTCTCGCCTACCGGTAAAACCAAAGAGTCAGAACATGTCGAGTTCCCATTTTGACTTTAACATTAGTGTGTTTTTTTACTTTATCAGCAAAAATATTTTATCGTCAAATGAAACGATGTCGTTTAGTATCTATTGAAATTTCGACTGACAGGAACGGGCTCTAGATTCTGGGAATCACCGTCAGAGAAATGATGCAAGACATATTTTTTAACGACGGTTTATGCAAGTTAACTTAAACTGAGAAATTGTATTATCATTGAAAACATGTGTTTGTGCAACTTTCATGAATTATGCTTAAAGTGTGAATCTTGAAGGCACAATAATCATCAAATGGCGATCTGATCTTTTATGTTTCAACAAGAAGATCTAATGTTTGCTTGTCCGGAGAAGGCTGCCAGTTTTAACGCTCAGGCAAAACTTTGCAGCGTAAGCACATAAACATCCTATCATGTGATCCTATATTATGTCGGTGTTGCAAGACCATATAAATTATATTGATGATAAATAGAGTCATACTTCGATCCACTTAATAAGGTTGAATATTCCAGGACTGTTAGAAAAGATGAGACAAGTACGAGCTGAATTATGGTTCATTCTAGTTGAAGATTTTTCCCTTTCTTTTGCTTCCCCGAACTTAATTGCAAAATGAGATCAAATGCTTCTAGACAGATGCATTGAGAAAATGTAATAAGTTTGGAACTCAGCCAAATTCTACCAAAACGTATTTGAAGAAGAAAACAAAAGTTTTGAGATTTTATTTGTCAAAAGAATAACCGATCCAAGAGACTCAAATCCACCATCAACTCACTATGCAGTAGATTCCTTCAAGTAGGCAATGAGATCAGCGCGATCTTGCGGCTTCTTGAGGCCAGGGAACACCATCTTAGTACCCGGTATGTACTGCATCACATAATCAGAATGCATCACATAATCAGAATGCATCAATATATATATGATTCACAACGAATCAGAATGTATTTGTATCATGCTTACCTTCTTGGGGTTAAGCAAGTAATCGTACAAGGTCTTCTCTTCCCATTCCACAGCTTTGTTCTTGTTAGCAGCAGAGTAAGAGTAACCAGCAGTTGTACCAGATTGTCTTCCAAATAGACCATTTAGATTCGGTCCTATAAAACCATTTACAATCAAGAATGATCATCTGTGTGACGCAACTAGCAGGATCTATTATTGTATCACAAGTTTGGATTCGAGAACTAAGTTCCACAAAACTAAGAAAATATGACCGACATAAGGCGATATCAAGGTTCTTGAATCGGATCTATGATAATTTTGAGCGAATTAAACAATTAAAACAGAGACAGATCCGTTTGAATAGCGAAAGCTTGATTCACTCGGAGATGTGTATTACCTTGTTTGTGACCGGCACCTTTTTCGACGGTGTGACACTGAGCACACTTGGTCCTGAAGATCTTCTCACCGGCTTTGGAGTTTCCTGGTGGTGCTTCATCAAACGACGCCATTTTTCGCTGGAGAAAATGAAGACGGAACTCGCTTCTTAGGAACTTGCAAGATTCTTTCTTAGGGTTAAGAGAGATCTCTCTTTAACAGTTGAGGTTTCCAATAATAATGGGCTGATAGTTAACTATATGGGCTTTAGTGGGGTTAATTTCGAATACTTGTTATAGATTCATTTTAATTTCAATTCAAGTGAAACTAATCGAGGATAAAAAGTACCAAAGTATCACCCCCAAATATATATATATATATATATATATACCAAAAGAAGATATTTCCTACTACCCTTTGTCGCACTTAAACAACTCGACTGTCTTATGGCTGGCAGAGTATATGGGGGGGTTTTGGTCTTTCTTCCGTCAAGGGATGCGGCGCACGATTGGTGATGGAACCAAAACAAAGGTTTGCGAAGATAATTGGATCCCAGGAAAACAACCACATCTGGGTGTCTTTGATTTTTCAATCATACACCCAGACTTACGCGTGGCAGAACTATTACATGCGGATAACGACATGGAGGACACCGCTCCTCCATCAATTATTTCCCTCTTTGATTATACCGAGGATTTTGAGTATCAGACCTTCACGACAAGTGGAAGATGGTTATTGCTGGTATTTCACAAAGTTTGGGGTGTATTCAGTCAAATCGGGGTACCAAAGACTAGTGTTTCCTCTAGATGAGAACACTGCTTTTTTGGCCCAACTCCCATCATTGCCATCACTAAATTATCTTAAGGAAAGGGTCTAGAAGTTGCAAGCACCCCCAAAGCTAATACACTTCTTATGGAAAATTCTTTCAGGTGCGCTTGCATTTAATGAACAGCTTGCAAAGCGTAATTTACGAGTCGACCGCACTTGTGTATGTTATGGTGAGTAGGATGAGATGGTTAATCATGTCATGTTTACCTGTCCCCCAGCACCTCAAACCTGGGCACTATCATTAATTCCGTCTCATCACAGGGTATTTGTAACGCCCCAATCCTTGGGCCGCTACTACTAAGCCCAATAACCCTTAGTATGATATTGTCCGTTTTGGGCCACAAAGACACGCATGGCTTTCTTATTGGGTACCACCCCAAAAGACCTCACACTATTTTGGGATATTGGACTCCTTATATACTAGTCAATCCTTGACTAGTTTTATAGTGTGCGATGTTTGTGTTTGACTACACACGGGTCTCACAAATAACCCCCAATAGAGAACGCAACATCCTCGTTGCATACCGGCCGGCCCTACTGATTTCGTCCTAGAATCGACCGCGCTCTAATACTAACTTGTAACACCCCAATCTCAGGGCCACTATGATAGTAGGAATTTTTTGTGTGAGAGAATGGTTATCAATTTGTCACGGGGACAAATTGATAGTAGGAAATTCTCTGTGTGTCAAATTGATAGTTGGGTTTTCCCTACGTGATCAATTTCTAATTACACTATCATA
>OVBE01010930.1:0-11490 GCA_900406425.1 Iberis pinnata
GGGCCTTGTGTCGAAATGGGCTTTTGAGAGCAGGTGCTAAACCTGGTATCAACACTAATCTACCTAGCCATTTGCTTAAAAGTAACTACTCACTAGCCATTGAATGAACACAAATTCCAAGAGTAGAAATGTGTTTATCCATAGATATAAATAGATTTGGAAGAAGAAAAACAATCAAAGATAAACAAAATAAACTTGATTGAAGATGAGAATCAAAGGAGGTTACAAAGGTTTTTCTTCCCAAAAGCATAAAACAAAACTAAAACATAAGATATCCCTAAAAATTAGGGTTAAAGGTTTAAATAGTCTCCAAAAGAAAGCTGGGTTAACCCATAAAACCATTGGGTTAACCAAAAGACAAAATGGGGTTTTACTACAAAGGGAAAAGTCCAAGGTTGACTTTTTGATTTTTCAGGTCGATACCGGTTTTTCCAAACCGGTATGACAGGCCGATATTGATTTTCTTCTTTTGTACCGTTTGTCCAAACCGGTACGTCTCCCTGCTGCTAAGTCTCTAGAAACTTGATTCACCTTATACCGGTTTGTGCAAATCGGTATAACATACCGATACTTCCTCTTTTACGTTGGTACCGGTTTAATCAAACCGGTACCATAAACCGCTACAGCCCTATCTCGTCCATATCGACATCCAAACCGGTACCATAAACCGCTACAGCTCCAAAACTCCACCTTTTTGTTCCATTTTAAGCTCCTTTGATCAAAAACTCGGTTTCCCCACTTCTAACAACTGGAATAATGAAATGCATATGCAAATGCACAATAACTAACCTAAATGCTCGTGAATCTAACCTAAGTGGATGCAAAACAATACTATAAATATGCTAAAATACAAGTATATCAACTCCCCCAAACTTATCATTTGCTTGTCCGCAAGCAAAATACAGAGAGTAGTGAGGAAGAGAGGTGTGAAGGTGGAAATCTCAGAACCAAAATATGCTGCTAGAGTATGTGATATCATTTTCCAAGTTACTAGTTCTAAAGTGCGAATCAATCTATTCCTACTTAAAACTCTTAGCCTTACTCATCACAACTTAATCGAGATCGATCCTAAGTTCCACATGCATTCAAATTCATTCATCTCTTTAACATTCATTAAATAGGAACCGTGAATCAAGCTATGCACCACCAATGGACTTATTTGGTTTAGGGACTAGGTTAAGAGATAAAGTTGATCTCTTTTTGCCGCGGTTTTTCCATTTCAAAACAAGGTTCACTCAAAAAGGAAAAGATCTTTAGTAGAATGCTAAAGGTGAGAACACTTGGATGTATACAAGAATAGGATTCCATCTACCCATAACCAAAAAGCCTAAAGCTTTGCATTTAAAAACATGGAGAAGAATCCTAATCTACCATTTTAGCCCGGAGATACCCATCCTAGTTCTCTACCCTTTTCATTCAAACTCTTATCAATCAATGACTTAGGAGGAGGATTCAATCCTTTTGCTAACCTAGCGGACATGTAGTTTTACCACTTATAAGGGCTTAAGACTTCTCATTGTTCTTTTTCCATTCTTTTCTTTCCTTTTCGACATTTGTTTCTTTTACAACTCCAATCGCTTTTGCGCTAAGCCGTACCCTTTTATTACTTTTTCTTTTCCCAATCCTTTACTAGGCATTTCCATTGCATTCTTCTTTCTTTGATCCCCTCCTAATCCTCTTAGAACATTCCTTTCCCTTTTTCGAGCCATGACCAAATGGCAATCTAAATCCATATATCCCAAATCATTCCCGTGTTGATTCCGAACCTAAGCCTATCTAGTCCAAAAGTCGTGAACTAGAACTAGATGAAATCCAATCCTTGTCAGTTCAAACCTAACATTTTCTACCAAGCTCTTCTCATAAAAGTCCTACCACTCAAAAATCGATTTGTGGCTTGAAAGAAAGTTGGTTCAAGGTGGGAAATCTACTTGGACTAACAAGAGTGGTAAAATGGGATAAGATAGTCCAAGTATGTATATTCAGTCCATAAGTCCAAATACAATGCATAGGCATGATAATTAACAATCAAATTAAGGTTCTAATAGATAGAGATAAACTTCAAATCAAAACATGCTTCCGAAAGGTAAAGATCACACAACTTCATATTCCAAGCAAGGTTCAATCTTAGTTCAGAAACGACTAGCTAGCAATAGACAACCAATAACTTGGGCAATGATACCAACTAGCGAAGAAGCATACTTACACGGCTAATTCATCATAGATTTCCTATGCGAATGATGCAGGCTAAATGCAAACAAAGAAGAAGCAAATGATAAAGCTAAATGCAATTTTTTTTGAAAATTTTTGATTTATTTGATTTTTAGGGATTTTTCAATAAACCATAACTATATACAATGAAATGCATGATAAGAACAAAAATCGAAACTAAGTTAGCTATGGTCCCTCCCCCAAACTTAAATCACACGGTCTCTTGTGTGATAAAAATCCGGAGAAAGGACAAAAACAAAAATAAAAACTAAATGAAAATATATTTACAAAGGTGAAGAAGCGGTACCTCAATAGTAATTGAACGTTGGATCATATGGTTCCTCGTCGGATGAGAAACATGGGGACTCGTTGTCCATTTCGGGAGGTGTTGGTGTCAGCATTCTCCGTCTATTCTTTCGTCGTCTTGGTGCATCTACCAAACTCTGTGGTTGATGAGTGGTTGAATGGCTTGAGCCACCACCTCCATGGTAAGAGTGTCGCCGTGAGGTGCCATCGTCTAAGTCCATACCCTCATTAACATCAACTTCAGGTTGTTAAGGTGGCGGTTCTTGATCAAAACACACGTCAGAACCACACCCTCTACATGTTGTTCCCTTCATAATGATGGATGTAAGCTTGTTCACTTGCTTGATCAACTTCCTCATTGTTTTTTCTTGGAACAAGTTCCACCGGGTTAGTTTCTTTTGTCCCAAATAGAGGTTTTGCAAATACCCGGGTTGATACGGCATTGAGGAAGGTTCGGGATAATATCTAGCACATCCATATATAGCGTTTGGATTGTGAGAAGTTTCTGTTGTTGAAGCGGATTGACGGGGTTGTCTTATCGTTTCCACCATTGTTGGAAAGGGAGGTTTGGAAATCGGTTCCGGTTGGAATCAGACGTTGCCTTGGCGTGAGAAAGAAGTGGAGTCCGTCTTAGGAAGGTAGAATGTTGCTTTACTCCCGTTGTTGTTCATGTACCGATAAGCGTACTTGACCGATGATCCTTCTTTCACTTTCCCGACCAATATGAGCATCTTGTTTAGATATTTGAGATCCATTCGCTTTGGGGGGGGGGTGTGTAGGTGTGGAAGCTCAATGTCGACGGCCTTTAGGATTGGGGTTATCCATCCTCTAATGCTCAATTGAGGTGTCTTGTTTTTACGAGTCCAACCCCAAGTTTGAAGGTGATATAGATGGCTCAACAACAATAGCAACGAGCTTGGTCTACACTCCTCTAAGTGCGGGAATACTTTGTTATTATCCAATTCCCATCGAATATCTGGTGCTACGCCTAACCGCAAAAATTCCAATTTGGATTCCATAATACTTCCACCTTCTCGTCTGCAGAAAAAAGGAATAAGAAAGGAGCTTATGAATGTACCGCAGGGCGGGGTGGCGAAGGTTTGGGGCCTGGTCCTTCCTGCTAAAAATGCTCTTGTGCCAGCATATCTCCATATCAAATCCGCTTCTCCAAATGCTCTCTCAAGGGCAGGTTGTCCTTGGGAAGCGAAACTGTAAATCTCGGATAACTGATCAAAGCCCAATGAGTGGAGTCTTCTGTTAAGGTCACGGAATTCGAGTCTTCCTCCTCCTGTTCGGTGCAGTCTATCACCTTTGTAGGTAAAATACTGGAATGTGGCGAGGAACATGCGTGTGAGTTCTTGGTATCCCTCAAAACACATGTTCAGGACACTTCCAATCCCCATCCCTTTCAAGAAAGCATCAACTTCATCATAAATCCCAAGAGTCCTCAATGTAGACGAGTCTGGAAAAATCGACTCGACGAATTCTACTTCCATTAGAGCTTTATAAAGCTTGGTTTGTGTAGGTAGTCTCTGAGGGTCTCTTTCCATAGAGATCGGGGGAGGGGCGATTGTTGGTGTGTAGCAGTTTCCTCGTTTTGTGCGGCATTACGGTTGGTTCTGTAATTCCTTCCTGTAGGTTCATTTATGGTGATACCTCTGGTACTAGTCACATAACCCGATCGCGCTCTCTTTTTGCTGCCATCATCGGTCATAATCCCTTTTTCTTGTCTTCTTTGGTTAACTTCTTCGTGGGAGCCATGAGTGAGTCCTACAAAAGAAGAGAGGTTAGTTTAAATTCTCCACAAACTCTTGATTTCCATTCGTGCAATTGAAAATAAAGTTCATGAATGAATTTTGAAATCAATGAAAAAGTTATCAAATCCGCACATAATCTCAATTCAATCAATTGCATATTGTGATTCCAATCATACCAAACCATATTCAATCCTTAAACAACCAATTTCCCCCAAACTTAATCCAAAATTTCTCAAGAACTCTAATTCCCAATTTTTGAAAAATCATCAAATTGATGCTCAATCAATCAATAAAAAGGCAATGTGGTTGATTGCCAATAAGTTTCTAAGCCTAATCATGCATATTCAACCTTAAAATCAAAGAAATTTCAAGTTCCATTTTCGGATGAATAGTGATTCACGAATTTGGGGTTCAAAATACATACCTTGGGGATTGATTGGTTAAAAATGAAGAGAAGAAATGGAATGAGCGGGAGAAATCCGGTCAATAGCCAAAATAATCACGAAAATCGGTTGAAAATGGAGGAGAAATCGAAAATTTTAGTTTTGGGAGAGTGAAAATCGCAAATGGTGAAAACAAAAGGAAGAAGAAGGGTTTTTTTGGGTTTAATGAGGTTTATCGAGCCATACCGGTTTATGCATACCGATATGTTAAATCGGTATGTCAGTTTTAATGTGTGTACCGGTCCGCTAAACCGGTATCTTAAACCGATATCCCACTTACTCTTCGGTACCGGTTTGAACAAACCAGTACTGCAGACCGATGCTAAGCGTCTGTCAAATTTTTAGCTCGTACCGGTTTGAATAAACCGGTACTCCAGACCGCTGCTAAGCTTTTGGCCAAATTTTCAGCTCATACCGGTTTGGATAAAACCGGTACTCTAGACCGGTATCGACTTCTAAGTGCTGTACCGGTTTATATAAACCGGTACTCCAAACCGGTATGATATGAATTTCCTGAAATTTTTTCCAAATCTTCATCATTCAACACCTAAGCTTCCCAAAATGTTTGTAAACCCCAAAAACATGCCAAAATAAATGCAAAAACCTAAAGATAAAAAGGATATGTACAAATGATAATCATGATATTGCCTCTCAAGTACACTTGTTTTAAGTCAGTAAGCTTGAATCGCCTTTCTTTTAAGCTTGAGGAGGTTCAGAAAGAGACATTGAATCTCTTTCCTTGACAACTTCACTTGCCAAGTATCGCTTTACTCTCTGCCCATTCACAGTGAACTCTCTTCCTCTTTCCCGAGAAGAACAATTGCACCATAGGGACGGATATCCTTAACCGTAAAAGGACCCGACCATCTTGATTTTAGCTTTCCGGGAAAGAGCTTCATCCTTGAGTTGTATAGCAATACCAAATCATCAACCTCTAACTCCTTGGTGATGATTTTCTTGTCATGGAAAGCCTTTGTCCTCTCCTTGTAGATTTTAGCATTCTCATAGGCTTCAAGCCTAATTTCATCCAATTCACCAAGTTGAAACTCTCTCTTTTCCTTGGCACTCTTGATGTCAAAATTCAGCAACTTAACCGCCCACATAGATTTGTGCTCTAACTCAACCGAAAGGTGGCAAGCTTTTCCATAGAGAAGGTTGAATGGAGTTGTGCCTAATGGAGTCTTGAATGCGGTTCTATAAGCCCACAAGGCGTCATCTAGCTTAATAGACCAATCCTTCCTAGTTGTGCCAACCGTCTTCTCAAGAATCGCATTAATTTGCTTGTTGGATACTTCGACTTGGCCACTTGTTTGAGGATGGTAAGGTGTGGCTACCTTATGCTTAACCCCATCCTTTCTCAATAAGCTTTCAAACACTTTATTAATAAAGTGTGACCCTCCATCACTAATAACAACTTTTGGNTTAGCATCATTGGTTGGACTTGCAATGGCTTCCACCCATTTCGAAACATAATCAACCACTACCAAGATGTAACTATTCCTATAAGAAGAAGGAAATGGTCCCATGAAGTCTATTCCCCACACATCGAGTATCTCCACTACCATAATTGGATTTTGTGGCATTTCATTCCTTTTGCCAATGTTTCCCGTCCTTTGACAAGTGTCACACCTTAAGATGAAGTTGTGAGCATCTTTGAACATGGCCGGCCACCAAAATCCCGCTTGCATAACTTTAGAGACTGTTTTGAAAGTGGAAAAATGTCCACCATATGAAGACCCGTGGCAATGAAGGAGGATCCCCTCAACTTCTTGTTCGGCAACACATCTCCTATAAATACCGTCCTTGTTGAGAGTGTAGAGGTAGGTCTCATCCCAATAGTATCTAGTGACTTCTTTTAAGAAATTCTTCTTTTGATAGTCATTCACACCAAGAGGCAAAGCGTCACAAACCAAGTAATTGACTATGTCGGCATACCATAGTTTGTTCCACCCCGAAACGGATACTTCTCCTAACGTGTACCCCGGATCTTCGGCCTTGTTCAAACCGTTGATTTGCGGTGCAAGAGACATCAACTGTTCTTCGGGAAGTGAGTCGTCAATAGGAATCTTGTCTTCAATCCTCAATCTTGAGAGATGATCGGCTACTCCATTCTCAATGCCTTTCTTGTCTTTTATCTCAAGATAAAACTCCTGTAGCAATAAGATCCATCTCAGAAGTCTCGGTTTAGCATCTTTCTTAGCTAGCAAGTGTCTTAAGGCAGCATGATCGGTGTAGACAACTACCTTTGACCCAAGACCGCTCCAACCGCATAGTCACTAGCATCGCACATAATCTCGAATGGCAAATCCCAATCCGGCGGTTAGACAATTGGGGCACTTATCAGCTCATTCTTGATCTTATTGAAAGCTTCAAGACATTCACCATCAAAGTTGAAGTCAATGTCTTTGCACAAGAGCCTAGTTAGTGGCCTATCTAGTTTTGAGAAATATTTTATGAATCGCCGGTAAAAACATGCATGTCCTAAGAAACTCCTTATCCCTTTGATCGAGTTTGGTGGTGCAAGACTTTTCATAACATCAATCTTCGCCCTATCGACCTCAATCCCATCCTCAGAAATCCGATGCCAAGAACTATCCCATCTCTTACCATAAAATGGCATTTTTCCCAATTTATCACGAGTTGAGTTTCCTCGCATCTCTCCAGAACTCTGTACAAATTAGACAAACAAGCAGCAAACGAAGAGTCGTATACAGAGAAATCATCCATAAAGACTTTGACCATGTTTTCAATCAAGTAAGAGAATATAGACATCATACAACATTGAAAAGTTGTTGGGGCGTTACATAACCCAAATGGAATCCTTCGATAAGAAAAGGTACCATAGGAGCATGTGAAAGTGGTTTTCTCTTGGTCTTTCGGATCGATGGGTATTTGGAAGAAACCGGAGTACCCATCCAAGAAGCAATAGTAAGGATGATTAGCTAGTTTCTCAAGCATTTTATCAATAAAAGGCAATGGGAAGTGGTCTTTCCTAGTGGCGGTGTTAAGTTTTCGGTAGTCTATGCACATTATATGTCAGGTTATGGTTCGAGTAGGTATCAATTCATCATTTTCAGTTTTTACTACGGTTATACCACCTTTTTTGGGACAACATGGACCGGGTAGAACCATGTGCTGTCCGAGATCGGGTATATAATTCCGGCATCTATAAGTTTTAGGATTTCCTTCTTAACCACTTCTTTTAGATTTGGGTTCAACCTTCGTTGGTGTTCAATAGAAGACATAGATTCATTTTCTAGATGTATCCTATGCATGCACAAGGTGGGTGAAATACCCTTAATATCATCTAAAGAATAACCTATTGTCTTCCTATATTTTCTCAATTCACACACCAAAGTATCAACTTCATCAACACTCAAATCATCATTGACAATCACCAGATAAGTAGAGCTAGAGCCAAGAAATACATACCGGAGGCCTTTAGGTAAAGGTTTAAGTTCTACCTTGGGAGCCTTTAGCTCACTCCAATCCTCATCAGGGCTAGACTTACCAATGCTAGCTTCTTCCTTCAAGTCAAGAGAGTTGATGCAATGTTGTCCTTGTTGGAGTATGTTTTCAAATTCCACTCCCTCTTCTAGAGCTTCATGAGAATCAAGTTTTTCCCCCATCCATTCAACTTCGGCATTGAGAGCTCTTTGATCATTAGGCTTGATAGNTAGAGCCCTTTGATCATTAGGCTTGATAGTCAAAACCAATTGCAAAGCATCTTCGGTGGTTAGCTCCTCCAAGTATTCATTAGCAAAATCCTCCATAGTTTCCATATAGAAGGCTTAACCATCTATGGTTGGTTTCTTCATGATCTCTTTGATGTCATATTGTTACACATGATCCTTGCCCAAATGCAAATCAATCTTTCCATTCTGGACATCAATGATTGCCCTGACGGTTGCAAAAAACGGTCTTCCAAATATAAGTGGATCTTTTGGCTCCTCCTCCATTTCCAAGACTATAAAGTCCGTGGGGATCTCAGTGTTTTCCAACCTCACCGGTAAATCTTCCAACTGGCATTCTTACGGATCTATCGGTTAGGACAAGAGATATACTACAAGGTTTAAAAGAAAAGAAACCAAGTTTCTTAGCAATGAAGTTGGCATCAAGCTAACACTAGCTCCTAGATCACATAAACAATTTTAAAATTTAAAAGGTCCAAGAGCACAAGGTAAAGTAAAACTCCCTGGATCTTCAAGTTTCTTTGGGGAATTGTCCCTTTTTATGATTGCACTACACTCCTTTTAGAGAATGACCATTCCTTCCAAGGTCTTGAGCTTCTTCTTGATTGCATCTTCACGAACTTGCTATAGTGAGGAACAAGCATGAAAGCATCAATGATGGGCATGACAATTTGAACTTCCTTCATTTTCTCTTCTAATTGAGCTTTGTACTTCTCCATTAGTTGTTTCTTGAAGCGACCCGGAAATGGAAGTTTTGGTTCATAAGGAGGTGGTGGCTCATAGATTGGAGCCTTTGGTGTGGACACTTCATTAGCANATTTCCTTTTGAGGAAACCAATGTCTTTTTGGAGGGTTCATCAACTATAAGGTCTTCACATGGGACATCTTCATCTTCAATAGAAATATCCTTCCCCCACCTAGCTCCTTATTGTCCTCAATAAGGACTCGAGGTGGTAACTCCTTACCACTTTGTAAAGTGATTGCATTGATGTACTCTTTGGGGTTAGTTTTGGGTTTACCCGGAAGTTGTCCCATGGGGCGTTTGGAGGTTGATGTGAGTTGTGCTAATTGGTTGTCCAAAGCTTTCAAGTGAGAAGCCATACTCTCAATCTTTGCATGAACATCTTTGGTTTTAGCATTAACATCCTTCTTGAAAACCCAAAACTCAATTGCATTCTTCCCTTGGCCTTCCAAAATTTGCTTCAACAATTGGTTGGTGTTATCTTGAGGAGTGGACGATGAAGAACTTCCTTGAGCTTGGTGTTGTGGAGCTTGGTTGTTTGAGAAACCCGACGGTTTGGTGAAGTATAGTCTTCACCATAATTGTTGTCACTTTGAGCCAAATTCTCAACCAATTGCAACCCATCGCTCTCGGTTTGGTTGAAGAAGTTTCCTTGACTAGCGGTATCCCACATCATTCGGTATTTTGGAGCTAATCCTCGATAAAGAGTGCTGAGGAGACTCTCACCCGAGAAACCGTGGTGTGGGCATTGGAGTGTGTAGCTCTTAAAGCGCTCCCATGCTTCTCCAAAGATTCATTACCCCATTGTATGAATCCGAATATGTCATTCCGAAGCTTAGCCATTCTTGAGGTAGAGAAGAACTTGGTTAGAAACGCCTTCTTGAAAGCGTCCCAAGTCTCAACCGAATTGGTTGGTACATTCTTTTCCCAAGAATGTTCTTTTTCCCCTAGAGAGAACGGGAACAAACGCATCTTGAATGCGTCTTTGGGGACTCCATTGATCTTGACCGTGCTACAGAGCATGTCAAAGTTGTCAAGGTGATCCAAGGGATCTTCCATAGGGAGGCCATTGAACTTAGCATTTTGAACCATGTTTATGATGCTTGACTTTATTTCGAAGTTGTTGTTTGCTATGGGTGGTGGACGAATGCCTGTTCTTTATGCATGACGATTTGGTGCATCATTTTTCCCTATGGTTCGTTGGTTTTTGTTACCAACACCGGGGTTGTGTCCCCCACCATCATTGTGGCCAGCATCAATATTTTCTTCGTTGTTGTGGTTTTGATTATCCATTTCTAAATCCAAGCGTTGAAGATGAGCAAGTCGCTATCGTTCTCGTCTTTGCCGAGTTTGTTGTCGCTCGAATGCTCTAATATCGTCAACGATCGGAATAAGATTGGTAGGTCCTCTGCTCCTTAGGTTCATACACCTGAGGTGCACAAAAAAATGAAGTAGAGTAGTTAGCAAAATTAATAAAATGGGCTTAGTCCCAAACAAATTCAAAGTACTAATGGTAAAACAATTCCTGAATCGGCAACGGCGCCAATTTAATAAACAAGACTTTTGAGTATCTTATCTAAAAAAATGCCTCAAGTCTACTCATATCATTGTAATACTTAAGGAATCAATCCAAATCCAGGAGGGTTACACACTAATGCTATGTGAATTTCATTTAGTCTAAGCTAATAAGAAGATTGAGGTTTTAAACATCTTAAACATTCATAAACTAAACAAAAAAAAACAAAAGTCAACAGCAAATAGAAAAGTCAACAGAATTTAAAAGCTTGAAATCATATATAAGATGGATAATCAAAAGGCATAGGTTATTGATTTGATCAATTAGAAAACTCCTCATGTTGTTTAATACAACTATCTAGCTAATCCTTGGTATAAGATTTCATTCCTAGACTAATCCATTCCCATGGTAACAATCCCTTCCTAGATCATGCAACTAAAACAATCCTTTGAATGATTACATAACCAATAAGTATTAAACTCTAATCCATAACAAACCACTAAACTAACTAACACAAATCCCTTTGGTTAGGCCTCATTTAGCATGCAAATGTTGGTTCCGGCATTTTATCGAACACCTTCCGGGCACAACTCAACCTATGATCTAGCTTCAACTGATCAAGTTAAATCTAGCATTAAGAACACCATCAACATGAGGATCAATGAAATCTAAGCCTTAAACATCATGATTCATTCCCTAATCAACCTAATCTACCTAGCCATTTGCTTAAAGGTAACTACTCACTAGCCATTGAATGAACACAAATTCTAAGAGTAGAAATGTGTTTATCCATAGATAGAAATAGATTTGGAAGAAGAAAAACAAT
>OVBE01010932.1:0-14574 GCA_900406425.1 Iberis pinnata
GTAATTATATTTTCATATCAGTTTAAATCAGCTTCCTAATTTGTTAATTAAATCAGTTACCATGTTTCAGACAACCACTGGTGGGTGTTTCTGAATTGAAAGAAGGTGTGTGAGTACAAGTGCTGGATTGGACTGACTACAAAGTTGTGATTGGGGAAGGTTCATTTTGCTCTGCTGATCCGTACTACAAAGTTGGTAGGCTACCAATTGGTCTTTCTGCAGTAGGCATTACTGCGAGACATCCAATTACACCTGAAGCTGCTCTCTGGAAGGCCTATATCAGAGTCAATAACATCAATTGGTCTAGCTGTGGGATGCAAGATTGCATGGCCTGTTGATAAAGTTATTGTGGACAGGGGAACAAGTTATGAAGACTATATATATGTAAGTTTCTCTATCTAATTTTCTTACAGGTCAAGTACATGATTATTACACTTTAACATTGCAGAAAACTAGTGTAGATGAGACTCAAAGATGTAAAATCTTTGATTACACCGATGGAAACGAGGAGGTTGTTGGTGAAGGTATCATTTGCTCAATAGGTGCAATGGGAAGGGTCAAAATATCCGTATAGGTCCAAATGCTGTTAGTGTTAAAGTTGACACGATTTTTAATGCCAAAGCTTTTCTTTGGAGGCCAACTCCTGTCATGGTATTCCTCTCTGATGCTCTGCATGAGAAAATTGCATGGCCACTATTAAAGATTGAACTCCTTAAGCCAACATCCACTGAAGGAACCCCTATGAAACCAGATAATCCAAAAACAATGGTATATTATTGCTATTTTAGTTATTTTAATGACTGATCTTTTACTTGATTAATCTATTGTNATGGACGCACAGTATCTGAAGGGAGAGCAGCTTCAACAAATCCTAATGAGAAGTGCCACTTCGTACCAATAGGTCCAAATGCAAGCAAAGTTTGGGTTGAAGTTATTAAGAATGGTAATGCGGAGGTGTGGAAGCCAAATGGAGAGATTACATTTATTGCTGATGCATTATGGTCAACTGTTATTTGGCCAAATGATAAAATAAAGTTTGTTTAAATCCAGTGTAATAATGCTATTTGTATTTTATTGATCCTACAATTCATTGAAAAACAAGTACAAAATTAATGGTATAAATAGTAATGTTAAATAAGAGATCTCACATCTTTCGTCAATGGAACGTGCGAGGACACCTTCAGGGTGAAGGTGATTCGAAGATTTCACGCCGAATACCCTTACGGGATCGTGAGGGAGTTCATTCTTGCTGACCACACTGGAAACCACGTCCAGTGTACCCTTCTACCATCCGTCAATGTAGACATCTCTCTTATGCAGGAAGGCGATAGCGTCGAGCTATCGAAGTTTCTGGTGAAGCACTCGACTTCGTTCTTCTGGAACACCTGCTCTTTTGTGGATATTGTATTTTTTTTTATTTCACCACACTCAGGCATGTCGAGCCTGTCACCGATTCCAGATGTAAAAACAACTCGGAGTTCTCATGGTTGAAATTGTGGTTACATGTCTACATTACTGAAACCGGTACTTTTTTCTTGTTGAAAATGGAATAAACAGAGAAAATCATGATTAGTGTTTATGTTAGATTTGGTTGAAATCGTGGTTACATGCCTCCATTACTGAAATCATGGTCACCTAGTGATTAGTGTTTATGTTATATTTGGTAAATAGTAAATGGAATATAAATGTGAAATAGTAATACAAAAAATTCTGATGGTCTTATCTTGACAATGCAGTGCACGTAGTCCATCGAATAAAGTACATAGGCAATGTGATGTATGAAGAAGCGGTCACAACGATGGGATTCATGGAGCGGGTGCCAATGCTGATGTTTGTTCTTATGAACAGAGAGTAAGTATATTTGTATAGGTTGGATTTTATGTGTTGTATATGTGTATTGATTGTATTTTTTGCTTTTTCTGTTTTAGTCGAAGCTATCTGGAATGCAAGGCCTTTGGCCGTTATGTCGATAATTTTGCTGCATTGAAGCCAACTCTGCATCAAAACGGCGGTACATATTGTGAACTCCGATTCTGGAGGATTCCCCGAGGGAATGGAAATACCACAGTCATCCCGGAGGTCGAAGTTATGAGGGCGATCTTGTGAAATTGCCATTGTTTTCAAAATATTTTCTGAATAACATTTTTTATTGTTTCTATTGTTAATAACTTTGTTTCACTATTCTTAACACTTTAACAATTTTATACGCACTACAAACTTTTAAAAATTGACAAATATCTGAGATGTTAATAAAGAACAAATAAGAGAAGATAAGAGCAATTAATAATCTTTAACAACTTTAACAATAAAAAATTAAAAATAATTATCATAATATAAAAAAATTACATCTATTGATTATTATCTTAATATGTGTGAAATTAGTAAAACATCAATCTTTTGTCTACAGAGAGAGTAATAAACTTTTAACAACTTATATTCATAAAAAAAAAACTTTTAACAACTTATGTACGAAACCTCATATCATGTAATCATGACCTATGAGGACTATGTACAGAAAACAGGAACTTATAACCACACGTCACTTCTGTTTAATTTCATTAAAGGAACTTATAGCCACGCGTCAAGACCCCCTTAAACCCGCCGTGTCATTTTTTTGGTTAAAAGCGCACATATTAAGATAACTTTTGCTTTTTACATTTTTTCTTTATAATTTTGATTAAAAGCAAGTAGATGTTTGAGTTTTACTAAAAACTTTTTATATTGGGATTTGAAAAAAACTTATAACGTGAAAGAAGAAAAAACCTTCAAAGCAACAAATAAAATGAAACGGAGGGAGTATCAATAAATGTGTGTTGGAGAAGGACAAATAAAAAAAATTTAGATAGCAAATCAAAAGTACCACATAGAGAATAAAATTCATTACAATATTGTATATATTTAATTTAACTTTTAAATAAACAAAAGAGTTGGAAGAAATATTGGAAATTGATTAAAAAAACGTATGAGATTGTCAAGGGTATTGAAGAAGAAAATCCATTATCTTTTTAGGAAACTCCCGAATAAAAGCGAGTGTTTCTATCTTCCAGAAACACGCATCGAAAAGTGGCTCCAGTTTGTACCACTCGTCCCACGAGTGTCCCCATATATTGATCAATTGACACGGGCAAGTATCAATATCACGACAGTAGAAATTGTGAATTTCAATGACCCTTTGGAGCAAGAATGGAGGCAAGTGCTCCACGACAATGAAGAACATGCTTGGATCTTCTGCTTTGTAGACCGTGAGAACTCCCTAGATATATTTACAAAATCACCGTTGAAAACCACGTCGGGTGACATGATCCTTTTTAGATTATTGTATGTGTAGAGAGCCAAATCGTACCCATTCTCAGCGGCAAGCCTAATCTTTAATAGTCCGCCTTCTATTTCCTCGGTCTGGAAAAACTCCCTTGCCCCGATAAGAAAGATAGCGGAACGGTTTTCATAATGGGGACACAAAAAATTTAAATTCGCACCAGCAGAATAGTACCAATCTCCTTGCATAGTAAAAAGATCGACGCTCCGGTAGAATGTCTGTCTTTGAACCGCATCGCGCATGTCCACACAAACGCTCTTGCATTTGAAAAGTTCTTTGTATGACAAACTTGCGACCTCTAGGAGAATGTTTTCAAGGATTTCTGATGGGAAACGAGAATATGAGGGTTTACCATCATTTTTTAATTATCAGTAAAATGGAATAATGGACATATGAAGACAATGGTATATATTAAAACCTATGCGGAAGATGATTAGACAACTCAAATAAGAGACGCATTTGTGTTTAATATAATAAAATAAACTAAAGAAATGCATTTAAGACTCGCGTCACTTCTGTTGACCCTTACGTCCCTTCTGTTTCTCTCTCTCTCACTCTCTTACAACTGATAGACAACAAATTTGGTGTACCAATGCCACAAATTTGTTGTATTATATTAATGGTACTGAGATAATTGTACAAACAAAAGGGTGTACATGTCACCCTTTATGGTGATAACCCGAAACCCTAAACCCTAAACCTTAAACCCTAAATGCTTATAGATATACCATAAAACCTAAATTCCCTACAAAATAAAAGTGTTAACAACTTATAAATAAATGTTTATTTAGTTGTTCACCCTTTCAACCTTTAACTAATATTTCTCAAAACTCACCTAATATATATACTCTCTCTCTATATATATATATATATATATATACCATTTAAATGTACAAATGCTACAACTTTTGACAGTTTATTTAGTTGTTTAGTTTCAAAATCGTAAACCTTAACAGTAGACCCTAAACTGATATAAATTAACCCTTTCAACTTATAACCAATATTTCTAAAAACTCAGCTAATATATATACTCTCTCTATATATATATATATCCATTTAAATGTACATATGCTACAACTTTTGACAGTTTATTTAGTTGTTTAGTTTCAAAATCGTAANTATTTAATTTCAAAATCGTAAACCTTAACAGTAGACCCTAAACTGATATAAATTAACCCTTTCAACCTATAAGTAATATTTCTAAAAACACATCTAATATATATATAATCTATACATATCCATTTAAATATACATATGCTACAACTTTTGACAGTTTTAAGTTGTTTAGTTTTCATATTTCGGTTGTTTAATTTCAAAATCGTGAATCTTAACAGTAGACCATGAACTGATATAAACCCTTTCAACCTATAACTAATATTTCAAAAAACTCGTATATACTCTATATATCCATTTAAATGTACATATTGACAGTTTATTAAGTTATTTAGTTTTCACATTTTCGGTTGTTTAATTTTGAAATTGTAAACCTTAGACCATCTCCAACTCTACTTTAAAATTTTACTCTAAATTTAGAGTTACTCTAAATTTAAAGAAACTCTAAATTGATGTTTGCTCCAACTCATAACTCTAAATGTTACTATAAAAAGAATATTATAAGAATATTAATCTAATTGTTCTTTGTTACTAATTGTGAATTGTACCATGAATTTTTAATATTTTCAAATTGATTTAAAATTTTTGTTATTTTCAAAAAAATAATAAGAACTATAAACATAATATAAATAAAATATTATAATATTATTAAAACAACATTACATCATAAAACAATAAAATAACATATTTTGGTTTAATTATTACCATTAGTGTATTTTGAACAAATGATCAACTGACACATTTCGAAGTGAGAAATGAGCTTATTTAATTTTTGTTTTTCTTGATCGATTAAGAATCTCTTATAAACGAATAAGAAGATGACTAACTTCTCCAATGTGGTTAAATTTATGTGTTTCTTTTTTTGTTGTTTTTATATCACTAGACCCTAAACTGATAGAAACCCTTTCAACCTATAACTAATATTTTAAAAAGCTATCTTTCAAATGATAATCGTACAAATGTACAAAAGGGTGTACATGTCACTCTTTCTGGTAAACAATTTTTTTGTTTTTTTATGAAACCAATATTGACAACAATATGGTATCCTAAACCCTAAACCCTAAATGCTTAAATATACCATAAAACCTAAATTCCCTACAAAATAAAAGTTTCAACAACTTTAAAATAAATTTTTATTAAGTTGCTTAGTTTTGTTAACTATTTTTTGTAAAATTCATTTGAAAAATTAATATAAAAACTGGCCAATGAACACCTGAGACAGAGATAGTAGACGAGATGCAACATTCACCGTTGGATATATTTAGACAACTTAATTCATTCAATATGAGCCGTTGTTTCCTTTCGAGTTGCTTATGCGGGAAACTGAAAATTTCGCAAAAAGATTTATAGTTCTAAACTTAATCTGTCATCTCCATATTCTTAAAACCTTATATGTCATCTCCATCTTCTTAATTCTGAACCTAATCTGCAATAATCGTTCCATATTTCTCATATGGAGAACTCGTGGATTTGGCTGCAAAGGTATCTTGTACATAGATCTATCAAGAAATACTTTCATTCGTCGATTGTAATAGTTATTCTAACTTTTTTTTGCGATTTAACATATAGGGCTAGTCCCGAGTAATCGGAAGGAGCAACCAACTTCGTAAACTCGTCAGCAACAAGATTGGGTAATCTGACTGAAATGCTTTGGCCTTGTAGAGATTGCCGAAATTTATGCTTTCAAAAATTAGAAAACATAGTTGATCATCTTGTAATTTGGGGTATGAATACGAAGTATCATACAATTGATTCCGTGCTTATTGATTCCGCGCTTAGTGGTTCCATCACTGTCTTATGCTCTTCGATTCCGCGCTTATTGATTTCATCACCTCTTTTAACATTCATACCACTTTTCTTAAGTCTTGATGTAAGTTGTTCTGAAATGGAGTTCCAGACAATAAGATCCTCTTCTGTGTCTCTACTTTAGACAAAGTCTGAAATGGAGTTACATTTTGGGAAACATTCTATATAAAATTGTAAGAAGATGATTGTTAATCTAGTTTTGCCTGTTCCTGGTACCAAATGATGATGAACTGGCCCATCAACCAGCTTAGGTGAATATGTTTCTTTAAATTACCTTGTTGCAAGATTTTTAATCTTTTAGTTTCCTAGCATCTTATTACCTTTTATGTATTCATTTCAATTTCACTTTAGAGGACAACAACAAGAAAACTGTTATACACTTTAAAGTTAAATATCCATCACTACCTGCCAACCAATCAGGGAGTGACTCAAAGGCTGCTTACTTCCCATGGAAGTATAGTTCTAATTCAGACATTTTACTCATGAATATTATGTGTTATTATTAAAGATATTTTCTTAGTTTTGGTGTTTGTAGGTCTATCGAATAGCCGATACACCAAAAGGCTCAATGAAAGGCATGTAACTGCGATGCTTAGAGTCACCTGCCAATGGCCTCCAGTTAGGCAGGAAGTTATTGAATGAAAAAAATCTTTATTTAATTTTGCATCCCTTTTTCTATTATTAGATGGTCAAGAACAGTGAATTTAACAATATCGAGCTTGTAAGCCGGGAGGTTGGGATGAATGTGACTGGTCTGCTAGCTTGAATTCAGGTAGAGTATTCCCATCTCCTATGCTGATTTTATCGATGTTATCTTCTGATTGTTTTTTTTTTAAAAAAAATAAAGTTTCTCTTTTCATTGATCCAAATGAACATATGTCTTTTTATGTAGTTGAAATACGATGATTCTTCAAATTTTTATGTTGTAATGAGAGCTACCCAAGAAATAGATGATGGAGAAAGTGAAGATGCTGATGTCTGGTAGTAGATTGAAATAGTCTTGGTGATGTTTGATATGTTTTATGGTTTTTAATGGTTGATTCCTTATGTATTATGGATATAATAAAATTATTTAATTTTTATTTGACAAACAATTCAAAAATATATTATTACTACAAAAAATCAATTGTATAATTATAATAATATTAATTGTAGGGTACACACCAGAAAAAAAAAAAAATTAATTGTCGGGTGAAAAAAAATAATAATATTAATTGTCGGGTAATTACAACACAATAATAGCAAATACTTTGCTATCGTTGTAAAATAAACTGCTATAGATAATATCCAATTATAATACAAATCGAACGCTATTGAATATAAAAACCTAAAGATATTATTAAAAACCTTTAGTTACAAATATACGGCGCTATTATAAAAGTAAACAATTGCATCTTCAACAGCGCTATCGTAACTTTGATAACTATAGCATACATATCCGCTATATAAAGTGTCCGACCTACAATAACCCGCGCTGTCAGAGCGTTTAATTAACCGCTATGCTATCCTACGATAGCGTTTTTCGACCGCTAAGAAAAGGCATATTTCTTGTAGTGTTTTTTCGTTCGATACGTGCAATGGTATAAACAATGTTAAGAATATCGAAAGAAAATATTTTTAACCTTGATGAGTATTGATATATTTGTAAATCCATTTAATGTCAAATGTGATTCCAATAATGTGGACTGCGCAGAAATACCAAAACAAGCAAAGAACTTCTTCTGGCATATGGACTTCTTCAATACATAAGAGGTGGCCAAACAGATAGTCAGGATGGACTCCCATCGGCGCAATGTAATGATCGTTAACTCCATACTTTCACAAGATAATAGACTGATAAAAAACATATTATGGAGAAGACTTTTGTGTAAGCGTTTTCTAAAGATAACCTGACGAGTGTCTTCGGGCATATTGGCATCAAATTCAAAGTACCTTTTACGGAAGTCGACATTAGATTAATTTCTTTTGGTGGGTTTCGACTTAACATATCAGCAAGGGTATTCTTGGAGCACTTTAAATAGAAATATTTGAAGTCGTATTTTGAAAACTTTTCACTACATCGTAACAATTGTTGATGTGAGACCATCTTTTGCTTGAATTGTAACATATTTGGGAAATAAGACATATCCATTTCAGTCCAAAATTTATCTCCAATAAGATGAAATTCAAATTTTTCAATTGCTTTCTTGACCGCTAATATCTCTTTGAAAGCGGAGTTATAATGAAGTTCTGAATCTTTAAGGCGTCCATTTTTGAATCCACAGATTTGACGTTTACCATTTATCTCTTCAAATAAAATTGCACCCTTATATTTGTCACTTGCGTCTATTTGCAAAATGTGTGTTCATGCAGATTAAATCTTTAAAGGAGGTAGCTTTTGTACTTATAGCTTTAGGCTTTGTATCTCTTATGAGTGTCGTTTTTTCCAATGTGATGGATTTTTTGTCAGAATTTACCCGAGTGGTCTTGTCAGTTGTGAAAGATGCGGGATAAAGTCGCTTATATAAGTGATGACCCCTAAAAACTGTTCAAATTATCTTTTTGTTAGATTTTCTTCGGGAAAAGCGAGGAGTGTTGTAGCTAAATGGGCTTGTGGTGCAAAATTGCCATTTTTTGTTTGCATCACCAGAAATTCAATGTTGGGCTGGGCTATAATCATTTTTCGGGCCGATAACATGATTCCATATTCTTTGACTATATCTTGAAACTTCTTAAGTACTTGAACATGTTCTTCAACACTTGATGAAAATAAGAGAATTTAATCAATGTAATAAGCCGTATGTACAAGAGGCTTAAATATCGTAACATAGCCTGTTTAAATAGTGAAGTTTCCGTTTTTTACCAAACAGTAAAACATTCCACTGGAGATGTCTATTTGGTAGACAAAATGCCTTTTTGTATCTTTCTTCCAGATGTACACCTAGTTTCCAAACTCTAGATTTTAAATCGAATTTTGAAAATAGTGTTGCTTCTTGAAGATGTTGAAGTAGTGCCCTTTTATTAGGTAGAGGAAATTTAACATCGTGTAAGTATTGATTAAGAGGTTTGTAATCAATAACCAATCTGGCTTTTCCTCTTGCTTGCTCAGCACAATTGTTGACATAAAATTCAATACACGCCAACATGGAAATTGTTGACGAGACAATTCCTTGATTTACTACATGATCACATTCGTCGTTAGCTTGTTGCAATAGAGTGGGTGGCATTCCTGCATGATTTTCTTTTGTAGGAGTCGTGGTAACATTCTCCTTAAATGGTAAGGTCACAAGAAACTCTGAATTCAACCATAGTGGATGTTTACACTTTTGAATGAATTATGTATGAGAATCAACACATGAAGACAATATAATCTCTTCTTTTACTTATCGAACTTGGGAATTATATTTCCTTTGATTGAAAAAATCTTGGAATTGGCTTGAAAGCTTTGAATAATTTCTTCCATTTCATTCCCCTTGGTACAATAGAGATATCAAACATTTTCTTCAATGCATAGTACAAATCTCATTCTAATACCAAATCTTTTCATGGTGCTGATGAACCAAGAACATCAGTTATCATTTGATAACCTGGGAAGAGCTCGATAGTTATTGGTTTTGACTTGATTTTCATTGTTAAAGAACCCGAATTAGCAACTCAAAAATCTTTTTGGTAATTCGGGTTCATAATTTGAAATTCGTTGAGAAGATCATATAACCGGCATTTGTCAATACGACTTAGTCAATACGACGTTCCGCCTTTGTTTACCTATGTATAATAGGAAGAGCTCATTTCGCGAACATATTTTTTGTCAAATGACTCAAAACATGCATAAATACAAATTCTAGATTCTAAATCTCAAAACCATGAAATTTGGATCGAAATGCTTAAAAGACTACAAAACAGTGTAAAATATGAATAAATAATGTCTAAAATATTATACTAAAAATGCTAAAATATGAGTCGATCATAATTATTTAAGTATTTGAAGTTCATATGATAAATAATGTTGACAAAATACTGATGATAAAATAAGGAAACGTTTTATTAACAAACATTATAAAACATACACCACTTAGATAATTCACGATTTTCCGTGCACCATTACAGTTCATTGAACAATTCACAGTTCACTGTTATTCATCCCTCACCAATCACCATTCACTACACACCATTCACCACTCACCACTCACCATTCACTATTCACCATTCACCATTCACCATTCACCATTTACGAAAAAGTACAGCAAGGGTTAAATAGAAATATAAAGAAAAATTACCTATTACTAATTATGTTTAAGAAGTTCTCATTTTCCAAACTACCATGCGATAAGGTGCCTACATAGCCAATGGTTTCTATGATAACAATCTTTGACTATAACATATTTTTGGAAATAGTTAGCAATTGTTGTTATCTATAATATGAAAATTATTAAATATTAGCTATATAGGGAACAACAATGAGAGTCGTTGGTCAAAGATATCTTTCTAAAATCTACTAAATCAATCCTAATTAACCACACTTTTCTGATAAACATATATATAAATAGAGATTAAAGATATAGATATCATTTTAATATATAAAAGATAAAATAGCAAAACCTAAGAAAAATAAGTAAAGATGAAGTGCATCGTATTGTTGATGGTGGTAGCAATAGCAATGACTTCTTTCATAGAAGTTGAAGGAGAGTCACAAGGAGCATGCCTTGCTAAGTGTTTGATTTGGTGTGCTGTACGTTTTCGACTCTAGTGCATTGCAGAAATAATTGCTATCGAAAATGCGGTCTACCAGTTCCACCTAAATCATCTAAGTAAGAATCTCTTCTTAAAAATACATTTTGAATTCCCAAAACTAATAATGATTTTTTCAAATTACACCCTTAGCTTTAATTAATGAATCCAAATTCGAAAAATTAAATGTAAAACTTTTAGTTTTAATTATAGTAAAAAAGTTATTATAGAAAAAATGAGATTAAGTGATTCATTTGTTAGAACTGTGGACTTCAAACTCAAAACCAATTGGCAGTGAGTTGACTGGTCCATATCTCTTATATTTCACTCTAGGTCCCTCTCTATTTTCAATGTGGGATATTTTCACACGCCCCCTAAAGATAATGGCCCGTCAAGCCATTAATCTCGACAATATCCCAGTCTAGGATCTGTTTCAGGTTTGATTGATCGGGCCTTTTTCAATGGGCCGGATTGGTTTCTTTTCAGCGGGGCAGCGTGTAGGGTTGGGCATAATATCCGAAATCGGAATCCAACCCGACACCGATCTGAAAAATCTGGTTCGGATTGGGTCCGGATTAAGTAAAATATCCGAATGGATATTATATTTATTTGGTTTGGATAACCGAACCCAATCGGATATATCCGAACATATTTCGGATATCCTAAATAACTGAAACCAACAACCTAATAGATTTCAATGTTTATAACATTAAATGGCGTTGTCGATTCATCTCCTTCCTTCTTTTTTTTTTTTTTTCGAAGTCACACATTCAAACTAATCATTCAATATTTCACAAGTTTCATTTTTGTTCTTTAGTTTTATATTTTTTATATCATTATGTTTCTTCGTAACATTCTTGTTTTGATTTTCAAAGTACGAAACTCATACTCATCAAGGAGATTAATAAACTAAAACTTGGAGATTTGGAGTTGGAGACATAAAGTTTTCTTTAATAGCCGGCCAATCTATATAGAAAAAGAAAATAATATTAGATGGAGTAGAAAAAATCCCATAGGCTGCACGGGTAAAATTATTTGTTCGTTTTTTATTTTTTCTATAGTGGTGTGCACAATGTCATGTTAAAGAAAAACGTGTGTTATCACATTATTACAATGTTTTGCTTATCTTAAACATAAAAATTTAATTAAAAAAATTATTACAATTAGACTACAATATGGAGGAATTTATTATTTTAAAAATTTGGAATCACTAGAAATATTTTAGTTTTTGGTATTACATCTCTTATTACAAATACAATGTTTTAATAAAGTATATTATTTTAGTAAAAAATAATTAACACAAAATAATATTTCATCAAAAATAAGAAATAAAACATGTTTGTGAAGTAAAATTAGCCTATGAATATATATATATATATATATATATAGTTATAGAAATGGTATTTTATTTTTAAATTTTTAATTCTTATGAAAATATTATTTGAAAAGTATGAAATAGTATTTTATAAGTATTAATTACAAATTTGGTTTGGTCTAATTTTATTGGATTAGTGTTGAAAGTGTAGACACATGTCACATTATTAAGGCACACGAAAAAAAAGTCTTAAAATATTAGAAAAGATATGTTGTTTATGATTTGTGTGCTATAATAGATTATTTGGTTTGGTGAAATGTTATTGGTTTAGTGTTAAAATGATCGACATATGTCACATTATTATAGCACAAGAAGAAAAAAACATTAAAATACAAGTGAAGATTTTGGTATTACATCTCCTAATATAGATTCAAGGTTTCAATTAAAAAAAAAATATTTTAATAAGAAATAGCTAACACACAATATTATTTTGTTACAAATTATAAATCCAAAATGTTTGTGAAGTAGAATTAGCCTATGAATATATATAATTATAGAAATGGACTTTTAGTTTTCAATTTTTGATTGTGATGCAAATTTTAGTTAAAAAACTGAAATGATATTTCATCAGTATTAGTTACAAATTTCGACACATGTCACATTATTAGAGCAGAAGAAGAAAAAACCTTTAATTATATATTTGATTAAGATTTTGAGACCAATTTTTTTAATTACAAATTCCGTATTAGAACGACTACCAATTATAATCCATATATATATTATCATCGAGTAGATATTTGATATATGAATAATGAAGTTTTCAAATCGCACAAATAAATAGATGCGAGTTCGTTTTGAAACTTAACATTAAAAATAAAAAATTGGATTAAACTAGTAAGTTTATACAATTCTGTGTCTAGGGTTATAAAGACATAAGGCGTGTTAGAAAATATGGACCCAAAATATTAATTATAAATATATAACATTAAATATTCAAACAAATATTTATGATAAAAGTTTATTCTAAAAAGATAAAGACACAATTTTTTTCTTTTTTTTTACAATAAATTCTTTTACCAATTATTCATATATAAGTTTTTCTTTTATAGATATGATAACTATCCCATTCAATTTTTCTCGTGACATAGTTGATTGTATATAAGATTTTATTAGTTTTAACTTTGTAAAACTTCTTTCACCATATGTAAATAAAACTGTAATCCTCAACATTATCTGATAAATAATCCAAGAGTTTGGCTAACAAACTTTCATTCATTTTAAAAGGTTCAACATTTCAATGTGTCTCTTGCATTCTTTTCGCAAAAATTCCTTCAAAACATTTAGTTCGAAAAATAAATTATTCTCAATATTATATGAATTGTCTCAATATTTTAAAAAGTTTCAAGATTAGTATAAAATGTCGTCGAATTCATTCTTGGGGAATAATGCAACCGTGCATCCTTTGCGGGGAGCCGAACAAGACCTGTGATCACCTTTGTTCGCATGCCCTCACTCCTTTACCGTTTGGTCGGACCTAACGGCAGATTTGCTTCATCACTGGCTAAACCCGGATTGGAGCATGACACTCAACTCACTTCGGCATCCGTCGCTGCCCATGATTGATCGAGTGTTACTCTGGATGTGTTTCCAAGAAACGATATACCATATCTAGCGGGAACAGAATAGTAGGTAGCACAAGAATCCTCAACATCCACACTTGCACATGCGGACAGGTATCATTCCCACACGCCTAGGAATCCAATGGGATTCATTTCACCCATAAGAATATTGTTTCATGAAATGATGAATATATTATATAGTACATATGCATAAAACAACGAAAACATAAAACTTCAAATCAAAACCAAATCTCATAAATGTCTATATTGGTAATGCAAAATGATCCCAAGAATCCATTTTAATGGCCATACACCTCTTTACATCCTCACAAAACTAGTAAAGAGAGACAAACAAAATTTAATTGTTTAGTTTTATATGAGAGCGAATATGTAACTAAGATTAATCATGTATAGATTTATTTTATGTTTTTCGTACTTGATGGTATGCCAAAATATTTCATTTACCTTTAGATAATTTTTTCCTTTAACTTCAATTTATTGACATCCTCTTTTGAGCATATTAGAACTTTGTTCACCATGCTACATAACTCGTTGTAAAAAAATAAAATTAAATATTTTAGTTAACTATTTTTAAAAATCTAAGAAGTATTTTGATAGATAGAGAGAAAACATTTACAGCTATGTATGATTCTCAGTTAACACCATATCTCCTTTGTTGTCTATCATAATGATTTCCC
>OVBE01010934.1:0-14572 GCA_900406425.1 Iberis pinnata
GTTCTGAACCTTAACTGGGCTACCACCAGATAGGTCGGACCCGTTCACAATACAGTTAGAACCGGGAAAAAATCCAATCTCCAAGGCACCTTACAAAATGGCACCGACTGAGATGGCCGAGTTAAAGAAGCAACTAGAAGAGTTGCTGGAGAAAGGGTACATTAGGCCGAGCAGTTCACCTTGGGGTGCGCNGGAAGCCTTAGGCTTTGCATTGACTATCGCATATTGAATAGGATGACTATAAAGAATAAGTACCCATTACCCCGGATAGATAAATTGATGGATCAACTGAAGTTGGCGTCTGGATATCACCAGATTCTAATTAATCTAGCGGATATAAGGAAAACGAATTTCCGGGCAAGGTATGGCCACTACGAATTTGTGGTGATGCCTTTCAGATTGACCAATACCCCGATAGCCTTCATGAAAATAATGAATGGACTGTTCCCGGACTGTTTAGACGTATTTTTTATAATCTTGGTTGATGACATTCTGGTCTACTCAATAGATTGGGAAATGCACCAGAAACATTTGAAAGTGGTGCTGAAACGGCTAAGGGAACACCTACTCTTTGCAAAGCTAAGCAAATATAGCTTTTGGAAAAGGAGCATTGGGTTCCTTGGGCATATTGTCTCGGATCAAGGAGTGATGGTTGATCCCGAGAAAATAAGAGCCATCAAAGAATTGCTAAGACCAAATAATGCAACAGAAATAAGGAGCTTCCTCGGGCTTGCGGGATACTACCGCAAGTTTATTAAACGATTTGCGAGTCTGGCCTAACCCTTAACATAATTAACGGGAAAGAATGTGGAATTCAAATGGGCGGAGAAATGTAAAAGGGAGCTTCGCGGAACTTAAAGAAAGGATCACAAGTGCACCGATTTTGGCCTTACCAGAACCAGAAGTGCCTTATGTTATCTACACAGACGCTTCAATAACTGGGTTGGGATGCATTCTGATGCAAGGCAAAAAAGTAATTGCTTACGCATCAAGGCAGTTATGGAAACATGAAGGGAACTACCCAACTCATGATCTGGAAATGGGAGCTGTGGTATGTGCACTTAAAATCTGGCGGTCATACTTGTATGGGGCCAAGGTGCAAATATACACATATCATAAAAGCTTGAAGTACATCTTCACCCAGCCTGAACTGGATTTAAGGAAAAAGCGGTGGACGGAACTGGTAGCGGACTATGATGTTGATATCACCTATCATCCAGGAAAGGCGAATCAAGTGGCCGATGCATTGAGCCGAAGACGGGCCAATGTTGACGGAGAAAGGAAAGTAACGGAACTGGGCTGCATGATTAGGACATTAGGGTTGAATGCCTTCTATGAAGATCAATAAACTCTGGGTTTAGACGCAGCAAATCAAGCGGACTTACTCACAAGGATACGATTAGCTCAGGCTCAAGATGAGTTCCTGCAAAAAGTGGCAAAAATGAGCAGACATAATATGAAACTTCGAACAATGGGACGATTATAGTCCATGACCGAGTTTCAGTGCTGGATTCTAAGGAGCTTAAGGAAGAGATATTAAAAGAAGCGCACTAGTCCAAATTTTCAATCCACCCAGGGCTTAATAAGATGTATCGTGATCTGAAGCGATATTATCATTGGGTGGGAATGAAAAGGGACGTAGCAAACTGGGTTGCTAAGTGTCCAACTTGCGAACTGGTTAAGGCAAAAAACTAAGTGCCGAGTGAGCTGTTGCAAAACCTTCCTATTCCAGAATGAAAATAGGACAATGTGGCAATAGACTTGGTGACTAGACTACCCATGAACAGGAAAAAGAAGGATGCAATTTGGGTCGTTGTGGATAGACTTACAAAGTATGCCCACTTCATTCCCATAAAGAAAACGGATGGAGTTGAGCATATAGCGGGCAAGTACATAGATGAGAGCGTTAGGCTGCATGGTGTGCCATCAAGCATAGTGTCGGATCGGGATTCACGGTTCACATCACACTTCTGGAAGGCTTTCCAAAAAGCCTTAGGAACCAGGATGAATATGAGCACGGCTTACCATCCGCAGACAGATGGCCAGTCTGAACGAACAATCCAGACATTAGAGGACATGCTGCAAGCATGTGTGCTGGAATGGGGGGGGGATCATGGGAAAAACATTTCACTTGGTCGAATTCTCATACAACAATAGCTTTCAAGCTAGTATTGGGATGTCTCATGATGAAGCATTATATGGGCGGCCATGTAGAACACCCTTGTGCTAGGAACTTTAGTTCCACATGCTGCTCGGAAGATTACATGAAGGATATTGTGATCCATTTCCTGGAAAGTGATGCGCACAACTGGTGGCTCTCGGTGGAAAAACGCTAGGGTGAACATATTCACACCTTTGTGGATTTTTGAACAAGATTTTAACAAGAAGTTCTTCCCATCAGAAGCATGGGATAGACTTGAATGTGCCTTCCTGGATCTGGTCCAAGGCAGAAGAACAGTTCGAGAGTATGAGGAGAAATTAAATCGCTTAAGGCGATGTGTTGGAAGGGAGCTTGAAGATGAGCAGGCTCAAGTTCGTAGGTTCTACCGCAGACTAAAGGTCAAGATCCACGTACACTGCTCAGTCCGGACCTTTAGTTCAGTTTCAGAACTGGTGGAAAGGGTAGACATAATAGAGGAAGACCTAGAGGAGGAATATGCCTTGTACCGTTCATGGACTCAGCCATCCAAGCAGGCTAACAAAGGTGGTAATCGTAAACAGAAATTTGAAGCTGGTGATGATCGCAAGGCTGTTGCGAGAAATGTAGAGTGAAAGATATGTGGTCGTAGGCACAAGGTGAATGCTAGAAGGCAACTAGTGCATGCCTTCGATTCGGAGGTAAGGATCATGGGATCCAAAACTAGCCGCGAATGGAACAAAGCCAAAGTGGAATAAGTGGGGTGAATCATAGGACTTGTAACCATTGCGGCAAGATAGGGCATTTCCAGAGAGAATGCCCTAAGTTGTTAGCCAAAAGGCAAGTGGGACAGAGAGGAGGCCGCGACAACAATGAGCCACAACCGAAAGCCAAAAAGCAACAGACGGATGGACCGCGAGTCTATGAACTCTCAAAGGAAAGGAACGATGATGCAAACTTCAATGCGATCACTGGTACGTACTCAACTTTCCTAATTACTTTAAAAATTCTTGCATTTGCATCATTAGCACGAAAGAATTGGGAAGGGACTTAGCATTCTGGGGAATGAATGTGTAGGGACCTTAGTGATAGGTGGTGTAGAAACACACACCATGTTTGACTCTGCAGCAACACACAGTTTTGTGAGCCCGGACATGATAGGGAACAAGATGTTTGTGAAGGAAACATCCGGAACTCAAGTGAAAGTGAGAGCCGCTGGTGGTCAGACCATGCTCACACATGGAATGGTACGTGAAATTCCTGTTAGGATAGGTAACATTGAAATGCCGACAGATTTAGTCATCGTTCAACTCGAGAATCACGAGGTGATCTTGGGAATGGATTGGCTTACCAAGTATATGGCAAATATATATTGTCATCAAGGGTAGGTGCAGTTAGGAATAGAGAAGAGAAATCTCGAATTCCAGGGAATCAGCCTACCTCGGGAAGTCTAATTGTTTCATCAATCCATGCCGAGAGGATGCTGGAAAAAGGATGCAAGGCATACTTAGCCACTATCATTGTTTGTGAAGTTGGGCCGGATGCCGAGATTAAGGATATACCGGTTGTAAATGAGTTTGAAGATGTGTTCTGAACCTTAACTGGGCTACCACCAGATAGGTCGGACCCGTTCACAATACAGTTGGAACCGGGAACAAATCCAATCTCCAAGGCACCTTACAGAATGGCACCGGCTGAGATGGTCGAGTTAAAGAGAAACTAGAAGAGTTGTTGGATAAGGGGTACATTAGGTCGAGCAGTTCACCTTGGAGTGCGCCAGTACTGTTTGTGAAAAAGAAGGATAGAAGCCTTAGGCTTTGCATCGACTATCGCGGGCTGAATAGTGTGACTATAAAGAATAAGTACTCATTACCCCGGATAGATGAATTTTTGGATCAACTGAAGGGAGAAATGTGGTTTTCCAAGATTGAGTTGGCGTCTTGATATCGCCAGATTCCAATTGATCCAGCAGATCTAAGGAAAACGGCTTTCCGGATAAGGTATGGCATCTACGAATTTGTGGTGATGCCTTTCAGATTGACCAATGCCCCGACAGCCTTCATGAAAATGATGAATGGATTGTTCCCGGACTGTTTAGACATGTTTATCATAATCTTCATTGATGACATTTTGGTCTACTCAATAGATTGGGAAAGGCACTAGGAACATTTGAAAGTGGTGCTGAAACAACTAAGAGCATCTCCAAAAAGGATCCTCAAATTTGAGGATCCTTCAACCTCAAATTTGAGGTTTATCATGATTCACTCCAAAAAGAAACTTCAAATTTAAAATTTTAAAAGTTTGTATTTTGCATAGATAGTCCTTATAATTTTAATTATTTTTAACTAAAGTTTTAATACTTTTATAAATAACTAAAACATACATTTTTATATATTACAAGCAAAAATTATTTTTACTAAAGTTGTAATATTTTTATATGTGTAATATTTATGTGTTCTATAATTTTATATGTGTAATATTTATGTATTTTGTAATTTTATTTTTTTGTGTTGCTTTACTTTTGTAGTATATTTGCTTCATATAATGTTTTTATTTTGTAAAATAAGTTAAAATTTTATGTGACATATCTTTTATATTAATATTCGTTTTTATTTTAAGAAATTTTATGTTAGAATTGATTTACAAAAAAATTATAAGGATTCAAATGATGAAAAAATAAACTTAATAAAATTATTTATAAGTGTTTTAAAAGTTAAAGGACTAAAATGCAATTAAAAGTTGAAACCTCAAATTTAAGGTTTTGATGTTGCATTTGGAGATGAAGAAACCTCATATTTGAGGTTATAAGGGGGCTTTTGGAGATGCTCTAAGGGAACACCAACTCTTTGCAAAGCTAAGCAAATGTATCTTTTGGAAAAGGAGCATTGGGTTCCTTGGGCATATTGCTCGGATCAAGGAGTGATGGTTGATCCTGAGAAAATAAGAGCCATCAAAGAATTTCCAAGACCAAAGAATGAAACGGGAATAAGGAGCTTCCTCGGGCTTGCGGGATACTACCGCAAGTTTATAATAGGATTTGCGTGTCTGGCCCAACCCTTAACACAATTAACGGGAAAGAATGTGGAATTCAAATGGGCGGAGAAATGTGAAGGGAGCTTTGCAGAACTTAAAGAAAGGCTCACGAGTGCACCGGTTTTGGCCTTACCAGAACCAGATGTGCCTTATGTTATCTACACAGACGCATCAATAACTGGGTTGGGATGCATTATGATGCAAGGCGAAAAAGTAATTTCTTACGCATCAAGGCAATTACGGAACATGTAAGGAACTACCCAACCCATGATCTACAAATGGGAGCTGTGGTATTTGCACTTAAAATCTGGCGGTCATACTTGTATGGGGCCAAGGTGCAAATATACACAGATCATAAGAGCTTGAAGTACTTCTTCACCCATCCTAAACTGAATCTAAGGCAAAAGCGGTGGACGGAACTGGTAGCGGACTATGATGTTGATATCAGCTTGAAGTACATCTTGAGCCAAAGACGGGCCAATGTTGATGCAGAAAGGGAAGTAGCGGAACTGGGCTGCATGATCAGGACATTAATGTTGAATGCCTTGTCTGAAGATCAGGAACCTTTGGGTTTGGACGCAGCAAATCAAGCGGACTTACTCTCAAGGATACGATTAGGTCAGGCTCAAGATGAGAACCTGCAAAAAGTGTCCAAAAATGAGCAGACAGAATATGAAACTTCGAACAATGGGACGATTATAGTCCATGGCCGAGTTTCAGTGCCGGATTCTAAGGAAATTAAGGAAAAGATATTAAAAGAAGCGCACCAGTCCATATTTTCAATCCACCCATGGCTTAATAAGATGTATCGTGAGCTGAAGCGATATTATCATTGGGTGGGAATAAAAAGGGACGTAGCAAATTGGGTTGCTAAGTGTCCAACTTGCCAACTGGTTAAGGCAGAAAACCAAGTGCCGAGTGGGCTGTTTCAAAACCTTCCTATTCCGGAATGGAAATGGGACAATGTGGCAATGGACTGTGTGACTGGACTTCCCATAACCAGGTAAAAGAAGGATGCAATTTGGGTAGTTGTGGATAGACTTACAAAGTATGCCCACTTCATTCCCATAAATAAAACGGAAGGAGTTGAGCACATAGCGGGCATGTACATAGATGAGATAGTTAGGCTGCATGGTGTGCCATCAAGCATAGTGTCGGATCGGGATTCACGGTTCATATCACACTTCTGGAAGGCTTTTCAAAAAGCCTTAGGAACCAGGGTGAATATGAGCACGGCTTACCATCCGCAGACAGATGGCCAGTTTGAACGAACAATCCTGACATTAGAGGACATGCTGCAAACATGTGTGCTGGAATGGGGCAGATCATGGGAAAAACATCTTCCCTTGGTCGAATTCTCATACAACAATATCTTTCAAGCTAGTATTGGGATGTCGCCTTATGAAGCATTATATGGGCGGCCATGTAGAACACCCTTGTGTTGGGTACAAGTTGGTGAAAGAATCAAGATTGGCCCGAAGATTGTTAAAGAAACAACAAAGAAGATTAAGTTCATGTGGCTTAAAATGAAAGAAGCCCAAGACCAGCATAAAAATTATGCCGATAGGCGCAGAAAGGATATTCAGTTCGAGGCAGGTGACTTAATCTACCTTATAACTATAACGTTTAAAGGAAGGACTAGGACATCGAAACACGTAAAATTGAACCCAAAGTTCATGGGTCCTTTCAAAGTTATAGAAAAGTTGGGGCAGTTGCATAAAGCTGGACTTGCCACCAGAAATGGAAGCATTCCATAATGTCTTCCATTTGTCCTAACTCTGAAAATGCTTGAGGGATCAACATGAAGTAATTTCCAAACCCCTAGAAAACCTAAGCAAAAACTTGACCATCGAAGCAATTCCAGTTCGGATCATAGATCGAATGGATATAGAAAAAAGGAGGAAAAAGATAAAGATGGTCCAAATACTTTGGGAATGAGATGGGAAGGAAGAGAAAACGTGGGAAACAGAAGGCAAAATGCGAGCCGAGTTCCCAAGTTTTTTCAAGGAAGTGGACGAGTGTCAAGAACTTGAATCGGATTCGAGGGCGAATCCATTTCAAGGGGGAGGGGGGAGACTTATCACATCCATGAACGTTACTAGTTTGTGGGACGGTCCATAGCCAAGGTAAGATCCGCAAGCTTGGCTATGGAAAGGGGGATGAAAGGACTTAGTTCCTTTCTAGGAAATTCGGACAAAGGGGAGAGATATGAACAAGGGGAATCCAAATTGAAAACTTAGCCTTGGACTCAGAAGGTCCGAATGGCTAAGTAAAAAGATGGAAGGCCTTGGGAAAAAATTCGTTGGAAAGCTCAAAGGCTCGGATCCAGCTGGGGAAAGTTGAAGGATCGAGCTAAGGTAGCTGAGCCAGCTGAATTTAGCTTAGGTCAGCTCAAGTCAGCTCAGTGAGCTCGAGTTAAGTGTCGGCCAGCTGAGCCAGCTAAGTGAACTGGACACTAGCTGGGCAGCTAGGCCGAGCTGGGCAGTTGGGAGGTTGGGCGGTTATGCTCAACTCGCACCAGTTCGGTCAAACGTGCCTATTTGAAGAGGCACGAGTGGGCTTGGCGGTTTTAAGCGATTATGGACCAAAATCTATAAATAGAGCGCCTTGGCTCATTTTTCGCGCACCAGAACATTACACAAAAAATTATGTGAATAAAATCGTGAGAAAATACTAAGGCATTGAGAGAAATTTTGATAGTGCGCTTGGAAGTGTTAAGCAACCAGGCCAAAGTGGACACACGCTTTGGAAGATCATTTTGGTAAACCGATCTCTGTGAGCAAAGGTGCGTAAATGACTTAGACTAAGTTCGGATAGGGAAATTCCAGTGAAACGGCTGAATCCGAACCAGACTTAAGCCTTGTCCCTTTTCTCTGTATCTGACCCTTAATCTCATAGCCGAGACTGATTGGCTTGAACCGCGGTGATTCACCGGGACCAAGTTCAGTCTGGCTTCGCCTTAAGGAAAAATCATCAAACCAATTAAATGTTGCGGAATTCTAGCCTAATCCTAGATTATTCGGAACACGACTTGGGGAGATTGGAAAATCCGATCCAATCCAGACCGAAATGAGAAAATCATGGGTCGAATTCCAAAAATAAAAACAGAAACTTAACTTGAGAATTAAAGGGAATATATGGGTTCAAAACGTGCATTTAGACCATACTGGAAGCATAATTTACGCACTAAGTAGCCTATTGGATTACTTAATTGTTTTGTGGCTTTCAGGTAGTAAAGGGGATTGCGGGAGGGATTTGGCTTAGCATGAGGCTTCGTGGCCGCAAGAAAGGTGGTGATAGACTCGGGATTTATGTCAGGATCGTTATGTTAAAACTTATAATAGCCTATAGTGCAAACAGTTAAGTTGTAACGAATCTTAAGTCTATTTAATAAAAATCCCGCTTATCTAATTCGCTTCCACTTTTGAATGAAACTCTAATACTTAAAGGTTAAAAACGAATCTCAGAATAGAACCGCACATGAAAATGACTTAAAACGGCTAAGACATTAAAATGAATTGAACTGGCCGGAACCACTTAGTGATTTGGCGTGTGATGGCCGTTCCGTACTTAGTGTCCGAGATGAGGCGTCACACTAATCAACAAGAGGAGATTAGCTATGTGCAGAATCAGGGTGGCTATAACAAAGGTTTCCTCAGCTACTCCAACAACCCTGGTCTTTCCTACCGTAACAACAACGTAGCCAACCCTCATGACCAATTTTATCCACCGCAACTACAGAAGAATATTCAACCATTCATCAACTATGCTCATAATCATGGTTTCTTTCCCAAGCAACAACAACAAGGTGGTTTTCAGCAGCCGCCGCAGCAACATGCTGGTGCACCTCATGGTTTCACCTCTAACCAACCTCAAGCTCAACCTTCCAACATTGAGGTCATGTTACAACGACTTCTTCAAGGTCAAGCAAACAGTGTCATGGAGACATTCAAGAAGTTTGGTGAACTCCACCACAAGATGATTCCTCATCTAACGCCATCTATGAGAAGATTGAAAATCTAAACTCCAGGGTACTGCTCTGGAAGGAAAGTCTGTTTCTATTCTTGTTTCTACAAACGGTCAACTTCCAAGAAAATCAGTTCAGATCCCAAATGAGTATGCCCATGTCAATGCAATCTTCTTGGGAAGTATCAATGACCCTTCTACTACCACTTGCCCTACTACCTTCACTGCATACAATGTCATTCAAGTTGGGGGGGATTCGAGTTTAAATGTAATTGACACTTCAGATTTTGGGAAGACTGATTCTTTGACATGGACAAAACCAGGATCAGTTACCAGAATCAAGTCTGTTCCTGGTGATAAACTATCTGCTTCAAGGGAGAATGAAACACCTTTCGTTCCACCACCTTATATTCCAAGGTTGCCATTCCCATCTCGTTTCAAGAAAGAGATAATGGAAAAATATCCAAAAATCTTTGAGAATTCCATGAGGGAAGAGACTGCTCAAGGAGTGTTGGTACCGAATATCGAATGCAATGATTTTATAGCGGATAAGCAAGAAGATCCTGGTTCATTCACTCTACCATGCTCACTAGGATCCCTGACCTTCAACAAATGCCTATGTGATTTAGGAGAATCCATTAACTTGATGTCTTTCTCCACTGCCAAGAAGCTGGGATTCAACGAATTTAAAGCTTCTAATATATCTCTGTTGTTGGAGGATAAATCCATTAGGCATCCTATTGGCACTCTGGAAAATTTACCCATCAAGATTGGAGACGTAGAAATACCCACCGACTTTGTGGTATTGGAAATGGATAAAGAGCCAAAGGACCCATTGATCTTTGGAAGGTCATTCTTAGCAATAGTTGGAGCTGTGATCAATTTCAAGAAAGGCAACATCAGGTTGAACATTAGAAATGGTCCAAAGATGATCTTCAACGCCAAGGACAAGGCAAAGAAGCTTACAATTCAAGGCCAACTATTCTCCATCAAGGAGAGGAATGAGTAAAACCATGAAGAAGGGTACTCAAGTAGAGTTTCATCAGAGGATGAATTGGAGAAGGACTCAAATAAGGTTTCAGAGCATCAAGATGCATTTGGGGTTATCAAAGAACCAGATGCAAGAGTTTCTGCAAGGTTAGAAGAAACCAGAAAATTGGGGGTAACAACTGATGAGAGCAAACTGCCCATTTCAGAAAAAGCATATTTTGAGCTCGAACACCAACTTGAACCTATCACACCTCATAAATTAACTTTGGATACTCCCTATTCTGAAAACAGTTTTGAGCCTCGTGCCCCAACAATGGACATCAAGAGTGGAGATCAAGTGTTTCTACTCAACCCAAGGCTCAAGTACTATCTAGGGGATGTGAACCCAAAATGCTCCACGAACTTCATAATCAAGGAAATCATGTCTGGTGAAGCAATCATACTTGCTGTGGAACCTGATAAAGGGTCGAAGCTAAACTACCAAATCAACCAGCACAATGATGACATAGTCATTTCAGAAGGGACCTCTGTTCTCCTTGGGAACCGTATCAGGGTCAATAAAATTAAAATAGGAAGTCAAGCTTAGTGACTTTAAACAAGATCACTTTGGAGGAAGCCCCATGTATATCCTTGTACATATAAAATTTTCAAGTTTACGTTTAGTCTTTCTTTTGATGCATATAAGTTTTTATTTGGTTTTGGTGTTTTGGGTACTTTGGAGTCAAGTCTTGGGCATTTGGCAATGAGAAAAGAAGAGCACGAGATTAATTCAAGTTTTTGATCAAACCAGATCAACATGTCTAAGCCTTGATCGAGCCGTCAACAATGCTCGATCGAGTCATTGATCGAACCAGCACAACGTAATCGAGCCACAAACATTACGTTGATTGAGCCGAAGAAGCAAAAAGATCGAGCCATGAAATTTACGTAGTCGAGCCACAAAGGTTTTGATCGAGCGATGTTTAATTCCCGCTCGAGCCGCTCTAAAATTCGATTGAGCCGTATTTAAGTCATACTTGAGCCACATTTTCTATGATCGGGTCAAGCATCAAATCGAGCCAAACCTCTAAAAGCCACTTCTCTTATCCCCACTTGCCCACCATCTCCCTTACCCCTCCACTACTCACTCCATGCCAAGGAAATGTCTACTCTATGCTTTCCAAGATTCTCCAACATAACTCTTACACCTCCATCATCCTCATCGTCCCCTTTTTTAAACCCCCTCCACATACACCACCTTTAAACTCCATCCACATGCTTCAACAACACACCACTCTTCACCACCATACACTAATTTCGACCAAGGCATCTATATAAGGGAGTTCCTCACTTATTTACTCCTCATCACTCTAACACTTCAATTTACTTACTAGCACTTACCATTTTTTGAGCGCTCCAATCAATTTTCGATATCAAACTTCTACAAGAATTTTCCCCAAGTCCTTAAACGTCCTCCATTCGGTTACACTCCTAAACTTCTGAAATTTTTGGCTCCTATACTTTCTAAAACCCGGTTTTAACTTCTCCATAATACGGTTTTGTTTATGTATTTGATCCTGGAAATGTTTTATGGAATTCTGGTTTAGTTCGTAATTTTTTATAAAATCAGTTTCTAACTTCTGAAATTTGTGATAGGCTTGTTTTATAACCGAGAATTGAACTAGGTCTCTGCTGGAATAATTGTTGCCTCAATCATCACAATTTGGTTTTCATATTGGTTGCTATTGATACTTGATTCTTGTTGACTCTATAAGAAAGATTGCTAATTTCTCTGAAATTGTTTGTTTTTATTTTTCAGCATCAACATGTCTAGACCAACAAGTAAAATCATTTTAGCAAGGTCTCAGAGAAGGAGGCCAACCAACAATGCTTCCCCTGATTATATAGACCTTTCTCTGTAGTTCTCACCGGAGGCACATGCGCACACTGCAAGACAACGACGAGCACATCACATTGCTAAGCAGATTTAGCGAACGAGGGAAACCATTCAACCCAGGTTCCAACCCAGTGAAATAGAAATTCAAGAGCAATCTCCAGTGCTTACAGAAAATCAACATAAAGCAAGGAGAATAGTAGAACGAATTTAAAGAACGTAGAGGCAAAAAGCTATTCAACTTGATAGCATGGAATTCGAACACCCAGAACCAGAGCTGACGGCTAAGGAAAAGTGTGAAAACACTAAGAAGGAAGTTGAGTATTCGAGTAGAAGGACGGATATTAGGAAGGGAAAAAGAGTTAAGGTCAAAAATGAGAACACTAGCGAGGATCCAGACTATGAGGAAGGAGAGCAGATGAGCGTTGAAACGACGAATTACTACTCTTATCACACAACTTCACGGCTCGATCACACAACTTCACGGCTCGATCGTCCCAGCCGCAACCTCATCCAAGAAGCTCGACCGTCTTCCATTTTTCGCCTTCGGTTTGATCACCACACCAACATGCGGCTCGATCATAGCTCCTTGGCCGCCTTGACCTCTAGCTCGAGCCCAAGCAACTCTAACCCGACCAACTTGGTTCCAGGATGGACAGACCCAAGACCCAGTTTAATCATTGCTTTTTGTCTTTTATGCGTTTTAGGGCTTTTCTCTGAACATTATAAAAGCCCTAAAACGCCTCCACTAGAAAAAAAACCTTTCTTTTCGCCATTTTTAGCTTTTGTCTTAGGTTTTATTTTCTCTCTACTTTGTTCTTGATGTTCTTCATGTTCTAAACCCAGATTTTGATTATGTATATGTTCATCTTCTGTTTTTTTTTTTCATTTTCATGCTTAGATTATGGCTGTGAACTATTTGGTGCATGTTGATTTACGTTTTTATGCTTTTAATCTCGTTTTTACCTTGATCACTTTCTCTTTTTTTTATATATTGTTTCATTGATACTCTGTTTTTCAGGGTTAGTGTTCTTGGTGTTCATCATCTTTGACTTTTGATCTTCATGTCTTCCTTAGTAGCTATGCTTTCCTATTTTACTGATTTCGCACCGAACATGCGTGGTTAATTTGCATCGAGATCCTTTCTGTTTCATTGCTCTTGATGATGATTTCTTTATGATCAATGATAGTTCTAGAATTTAAATCCTTAAACTAATATTCCAGAGAACAAATCAATGTAGTAAAGTTTAGGGTCGAATCCCACAGAGACAAGAAAGTACATGATTTAGTTAAATCTCGAATATAGCTAAAACAGAATAAAAAGATTGGTTGTGATCAAAATCAAAACAGTAAATTAAAAGAGGTTGTAAACTATAGAATAAAAGCGTCATACATCAGGAAATCCACATGTAGTCAGGTTTAAAAGTCAAATTATCATGCAGGTATTTTCTTTGAAAATAGTTCTCAACATGAAAGACAATGATGGAATAATCTCCTATCGGAGTATTAAACCCTATGCTCAAATTATCATAAACAAACTCTCGCCGTTTTTTAAATAATTTGATCATGCATTAATGTTCAGATTCAATTGTTCACAAGCATTCAGGACAATACTCTCGCAAGCAAGAACACTTATTCATCTAGACTAGATCCAATTTCTAAACCAAATCTCTTTGCGTTTATTAGTCTAATATCAATAAACTAGATGGTCAATCTAATTCATGCATTAGTAACAAGTTTAGACTAAGAACCTATGAAATGTTATCCCCTTATGATAAAACCAACAATCAAACTTGATTTTCCTGGAAAACCCTAAAACATAACTAGAGAACTACTCAGACATTGAATCAAAAATCAATATCAAATAAGAACTCATAATCATAAAACATAAATAGATTTTGGAATATAAAATAGGGTTCAGAAATCTTCTCCACAAAGGTTCAGGATTCGTCTCCCCCGTAAAACTTAAAATAATGAAAGCTGAGGTCTAAAAATACCAAGCCACAAGGCTTATATAGTGCTAAAAGAAAAGGAAAAACTATAATAGAATAAAAGATAGCCTTGAGGACCAATTATGCAAATTTTGGAAATTTTCTAAAAGTTTTCGGGTGAAGTGCATTATCGGGCACTTTCGGATCGATCAGGCACTCATTTCATAGAATTCCAGGAGAAAATGCCTGATCGGGCACTCCATAGATCGATCAGGCATTTTAGAGGATTCCTGCGCGACCTTCTTCTGCGAGCCAACTTGACCAGTCTTTAGTAAAATAGTTTGATATGAAACCTGAAATCACCTCCATATGAAAGCTAATTCACGTGGCTATCTTGTGTCCAAAGTTCAGCTCAATCCATCCACGGGAACATCTTCAAACATTGACAAACTTTTGACCATTTTGCTGGACTCTGCATTTACATTTGCCAATTCGCATCCAAAACGTCCAAAACACCCAAAAACCTGTAAAGCATACCAAATTTCAGAGAAAACCTTGGATAACACTAAATATCAAGCATAAATTCCCACTATAAAGCGTTAAAACCGAGTGATATCAACTCCCCCAGACTTAGATCTTTGC
>OVBE01010935.1:0-14048 GCA_900406425.1 Iberis pinnata
TTTTTTTTTTTTTTTTTTTTTTTTTTTTTTTTTTTTTTTCTCTTTTTATTCTCCACACTTTTTTTTTGTATTTCTTCTCCTTCCCCTTCCTCTTTTTCTCTCTTCTTCTCTTCTCCTTTCTCCCATAGATCTCTCCTCTTCTAAAGATTTGGGCCGAGCCGCCGAGACTCTGAGCCGGGCGCCGCTTCTCTCCGAGCTGGGCGTGTCCGAGCCGGTTCGTGTTGCCTCGCTTTCGCCCGAGCTCGCTACCGCTCGCGAGCCTAGCCGAACCACCGAGATTCCAAGTTGGGCTTCGCCTTTCGCCGAGCCGGGTGCGTCCGATCCGATCCGCGTGACTTCTCTCTCGCTCGAGCTTGCTACCGCTCGCGAGCCAAGCTGCCTCGTCGAGACCCCGAGCCGGGCTTCGCTCTCGCCCGAGCTCACTACCACACGCGAGCCAAGCTGCCTCGCCGAGACCCCGAGCCGGGCTTCACTCTTTCCTGAGCTCGCTACCACACGCGAGCTAAGCTGCCACGCCGGGCTTCGCTTTCGCCCAAGCTCGCCACCGCTCGCGAGCCGAGCTGCCTTTCCGGGACTATGAGCCAGCCTTTGCCTTTCTCCGAGCTGGGTGCGTCCGAACCGATCTGCGTGGCTTCGCTCCTGCCCGAGCTTGCTTGTGATCCTGAGCTGAGCCGCTTGCTCAAGCTCATTCCCGTGTTTGGGGTCGCCGAGATTCCGAGCCGGGGGTCGGCTCCCTCTGAGCTGGGTGCGTCCGAGCCGGTTCGCGTGGCTTCGCTTTCGCCCGAGCTTACTTCTGCTTGCGAGCCGAACCGCTTTTCCGAGCTAAGCCACTCTCCCGAGCTGGTTTTGCGGACAGCCACTCCTTCTGTTACAGAACTTTTAGCTACCTCTCTCGAGTCGGGTAGCACAGAAGTCCTCTCTCTCACCCTGGATCGAGATGCTTTGTCTCCCCCATTAAGTCCGAGTTTCAGTTCGCCGGCCACCACTCCCCGTCTAGTTCCTGATCGGCTTCCTCTTTTTGGCCCTCATCCGCAATCCATGTTATCTTTAGATAGATTAGTAGGATTACGGAACAATTGCCACATGCCGGAGAACGTTGAGCTTATCTCTCCGTCTCCCTTAGAGAATCCCGAGATAGTTAGAGATAGTCTTTGTTGTGCGTACGAGGTTTATTTTAGAGAATGCGGACTCTCCTTCTCTTTACCTGAGCTCCTTATCCGCTTCATGCATACTCTCAGGATTGCTTTAGCTCAGATTTTTCCAAACCTCATTCGTACCATTGTGGGTTTGCAAGTCTTAGCCGAGGAGAACGGGTTTGAACTTGACGTTAAGTCTCTTGTCCGTCTTGAGTCGGTTAGAGGGGTTCGCAACCAACCTGGTTTCTTCTACTCGATGAAAAATCCTCGCTGCAACATCCTCTCGGGTATCCCCAAGAAAGACGAGCTTTGGAAGCAATGCTACTTTTACTTTCCCGTAAACGAGTCGACTTTCGGTCGTCTTTCCCGTCTAGCAGTTCTGGATTGGTCCCCTAATCCCGGTTAGCGGAATTGGCTAACATCTTTTATAACTTATAGTTTAATGCTTTTCTATCTTTTATAACTTCTGATATCTTTTTACTTTTCTATGCAGCGCTAAACCGGAAGAAGGGAAAATTCTCACAGCTTTCTCGGGATCTTGTGGATTTCATTTGCTCCTGTCGCCCGAAGAAGTCTTTGTGGGAATCTTTTACTCCGATCAGGATCTTCGAATCCAATTTGCGACTTGGGATCGTCTTCGAATCTCAGCGTCCACCTTCTTCCGACGAAACCCCCGATTTTGCTCGATAGCCTTTTACTTAGGTTTTTTTTTAATTTATATTTCACTTGTTTTATCTCTAAGTGACGTTTCCCGTTTCAGTTCCCCATGATTCTCAGGACATCGCGATGACTTCCTACCGTGCCGCCAGGAAATCCAAGAATGCTGCTGCCCAGGATACTAGCATGCCAGCTCGTCGTGAAGCCCATTGCTGCCTCTTCTGCCCTTGCTGCTCCTCTTTCTGCAGGTTCGGATAAGGGATCCAAGAGAGTCAGGAAAGCTCCGATGGTGTCGACCGACCCCTCGGCTATCGCGAAGCCGAGTCATCGACTCGTCATCATTTTTCCCGCAGCTCGGGATACTCCTTTGCTTGCTGAAGATGCTCCCTCCTCGCGAGGATCCTTGAAGAGGAAGCTCTCAGAACAAGGGAATGTGCGGGCTGACGGAAAGAGGAAGAAGTATGACTGGGGCTTTGACTACAAATCGAACAAGTCAATCGTTGCGGACGCGGATTCATCCTCGCATCTCTTTCGCCATTTCCGCTTTGAGGGCTGCAAGGTCCCGGCAATTCTGGATCTTCCGAACGAAGTACGCAATCATTATAAGAAGTTTTCTAGAAGCGTCAGTGAGGTAAATGCGATCCCCCCTTTTTTCTTTCTTGTTCATCATTAGTTTTACTAAGTGTTGGTCATGGTTTATGACTTTCATTTTATGCAGTCCTTGGGTTGGTACAATAGTACCCTCGAGCTTTTTGGTTGCCAACTTGCCGCCGCCAAAGACAGACCCGGCTTGAAAGCTGCGGAGGACCAGGTTGCCTTGCTCACGGAGGAGCTGAAGGAAGCTCGCAGTCGCATATTTGCCGCGGAGGCCGCCGCGATGGATTCCAAGGAGGATCGGACCGAGATGCATGAGAAGTTTAAGATGGTACGATCCGAGTCCTTTGCTTATTTTCAGGAGAAGCTAGCGCTTGAGGCTGAGAAAGCCGCCCTTACCTCTAGTCTCGAGGAGGCGGAAGCTCGTCTCAACGCGCTTACTAGCTCTCAAGATATTGACGCGGCGCTGGCTAGGGACAAGGCGAAGAATGCGGTTTCCAAGATGTTCCGCGATGGAATTGAGCAGGTGAAGCTTCACCTTGTTGCCCAGAGTGCTGCCCGGGACTCGCTTGTGTATTTCCACGAAGTCAACGCCAACCTTGAGCTTCTTTCAGACATTGAGAAAGGTGAGGTCCCGGATCTCAAGGCGGAGCTCGAGGTTCTTACTGCTAATTGCGAGATTGCAAGGAAAGCGTCTGACTAAGCCAAGACGAAGAATCCCTCTCTCGACTTGGAGGGATTTGTTCGTCTTTTCTCAGGTCCTTCGCCCCTGCCTTCGGCTTTGGAGATTCCGCCATCCTCTCCGGTCACGACTCCGGTTCTCACTCCTGACGGTAGCTCGCGCGGTCCCCATCCGGACTCTATCCCCGACATTCCCGTCACCACTTCTACCGATGTTGCGATTCTTATTGACGAGTTTGGGTCCAGCATGGGACCCAAAATGGATGAGTTGGTGGAGGAGATTCGCGCTGCCGTTGCGGAGGATCCTTCTCAGACTTAGGATTGCTTTTCCGCCTTTATTTTCATGATTTAGAGACTTGTGTTATTTCCTCTATCTTTCTTATGTTTTAGTACTTTGCTCGGGTTTTACCTAGAGCTCTCTTTATATTTTCTAGACTTTTGTCGTATGTTGCTCAGGATGACCTGATGATTTATTTATTGGAGACTTTTGATGGATTTATTTAAGCGTTGTCTATGCTTTCGCTTGAATCTTTTTCCTTTTTAGTCCGGCCTCTAGGCCTTAAACCTTTTGTTAGCTTTTGCTTAACTTTCTTCCGGGCCCATTTTAATCTTTGAGCGCGGTTTTCGATTTGCGAACTCTTTTTTAGCTTAGCTTTTGGCTTTCACTTAGCTTTTCTTAGCTTTGATTTTAGCCTATTCGTCTTAGCTTATAGAGCTTTTATTTTAGCCTCTTTGTATTAGCTTTCAGACTTAGCCGTTTTTAGCTTTTATTTTAGCTTTTTGTTCGGCTTTTTAATTTAAGCTTTTCGTTTAGCTTTTTGACTTAAGTTTGTTTTTACTTAAGCGTTTTCTAGCTTTTTGACTTAAGCGTTTTCTAGTTTTTGTTTAGCTCTTTTGACTTAAGTATTTTTTAGCTTTTCAATTTTTTAGCTTTTTTAGCTGCTCGGATTGCACCCCTCGTGCGGGTGCGGTTCAGGCTCCTGTTTTTTCTTTTTTTTCTCGGTTTTTTGTATATGCATATTCCCTAAGTGTTTAAATAAAAACACAGAGGCTTCTTTATTGATGTAAACGAATTATAGAAACTTGATTACAACGCTTTCTTATACTCCGGAATCAGAAGTATGCTTTAAGATGCATCGCATTCCACGACCTCAGGATCTTGACGCCATCTTCAGACTCCAACTCATACACGCCGTAGCGCACAACTCGCGTTACTTTGTAAGGACCTTCCCAGTTTATGCCCAGTTTTCCGCCGCCATACTCGGCTGTATTCGAGAATACTCGTCGAAGTACGAGATCACCCACACTGAAACGTCGGATCCTTACCCGAGAGTTATAATAGCGAGCCACCGCGTGTTGATAGTTTTGGAGCCTTGCTAACGCTTGGTCCCGCCTTTCATCTATAAGATCGAGGCTATCCTTCATCATCTCATCATTCTTGCCGGGATCCACCATGTTAACCGTTCTGCGAAGTCCGGGAATGGCAACCTCTTCCAGAACTACCGCTTCCATCCCATACACTAGAGAGAATGGAGTCTCATCAGTCATTAATCTGGGTGTAGTTCGGCAGGCCCACAAGACTCCGTGAAGTTCATTTGCCCATCCTCCTTTGAAAGCCCCCAACCTTTTCTTCAAATTGCTGAGTAAAGTCTTGTTTGCGGCTTCTGCTTGGCCATTCCCTTGCAGATATATTGGTGTTGACTTGCTTAACCTTATTTTCCATGTGGAACAGAACGCCTCGAACTTGGTTGAAATGAACTGAGATCCGTTATCAGTTACTATCTCATATGGTAAACCGTAACGACATATCACGTTTCGCCATACAAACTTTTAGGCTACTGGTTCGGTAACATTCTTGAAAGCCCCAGCTTCTATCCATTTGGAGAAATAGTCCGTCAACACCAATAGAAATCTTGCCCCCAGTCAAAGGGTGAAGTGGTCCGACGATATCCATCGACCATCTCATAAACGGATATGGAGAAGAGATGGATGACAGTTGTTTGGCACGCTGGTGAATGAATGAGGCGTGCTTTTGGCACTGCTCGCACTACCGCGCGTACTCCTCGCATTCCTTTACCATAGTCGGCCAGAAATATCCTAACCGTTTGATTTTCAGAACTAGAGTCCTTCCCGGCGAGTGTGACCCGCAAAAACCTTCATGAACTTCTGTTATGATGGTTAATGCTTCTTCGGGTCCCACGCACACAAGGTAAGGCCCAGCGATACTGCGTTTGTAGAGGAGTCCGTCAACCATACAAAACCGCGCACTTCTCACTTCAGCTTTCGCGCCTGCCACTTGTCATCTGGCGTCTTTCCTGTCGTAATATACGCTTCGATAGGTGTTCTCCAATCTTGGTTTTCCTCGCCAAAATCTCTTGGTACTTGTGCGTCGGCCATGTCAGCTTGCTTGACCTTAGGTGAGTCGTCGACATTTGAATCGGGAAGGGAGCCGTCAGATCTTGTGTTTCTTGCAGGTTCTTGCTTGGTGTCAAGCCGACTGCTCACAAGATTTCCTTTTTCATTGGTGGCTCCATCCGATTTGATGTCATCATCCTCTTGGTATACTTCTTCATCGTATGTTTGATCATTCGCGTCTTGAACATCGTTGCTCAAACCAGCTTCAGGGTTGGGCTCATCGTTAGTTGGTGTGATGTGCCCTTTGGCGACATGGTCGAGATCGTGGATAACTCCCGCTGGTTCATCCCTAGAAGTTTGTTGTGAGCGCCTTTTTATTGATCGCGTCTGTATCGCCATGGTTTTTCCTGCAACATATATGCTTGGTGCTTCGATAGTCTCTAATGTTATCATCCTTCGCACTAGAGGATCGGATGTCGACGCTAGCGCAGCCAGCGCGTCCGCCAAACTATTTTCACCTTGCGGGACTCTCGTCAATTTGAACCAGTCGAATTAACTTATAAGTCCTTGAATGAATTCTAGGTAAGCTCCCATTCTATCGTCTTTTGCCTCGTATTCACCGCTGACCTGACTTGCTACAAGTTGAGAGTCACTTTGAGCTTGGAGGTCTTTAACACCAATTCCTAGGGCTAATCTCAAGCCGACAATGAGTGCTTCATACTCTGACTCGTTGTTCGAAGTATTGAACGCGAGTCTGTACGACTGCTCGATCACTTCTCCTATTGGAGATTCTAGCCACACCCCGACTCCGGATCCCGATCGCGTGGACGAGCCGTCGACTTGAAGCCCCCAAACCTGCTGGGATGTCGATCCCTCCTGGACCCCAATCGGTAGCTCGACAATGAAATCTGCTAGCACCTGTGATTTTGCGTTTAACCTGTTTCGGTACTCGATGTCATACTCACTCAATTCTATGGCCCATTTGACCATCCTTCCGGATTGGTTTGGACCATGAAGAATTGTTCGCAGTGGCTGCGTCGTCATCACCACAATCGAGTGAGATTGGAAATATGGGCGTAGCTTCCTTGCCGACACTATTACGGCAAGAGCCAAATTTCGGCCATCGTGTATCTCGTTTCGGGAGAAACTAAACTTTTGCTGACATAAAAGACAGGTCTTTGATTGGTCTCATCCTCTCTGATTAGCACCCCGCTTACTGTAACGGGAGACACCGCTACATACAAGTATAAGGTTTCTCCCTGCACGGGTTTTGCTAACACCAGTGGGTTGGCGAGATAATTCTTCAGCTTGAAGAACACATTCTTGCATTGGTCGTCCCAAAGAAAACGCTTCTTCCCCTTAAAGAGTAGAAAGAATGGCAGGCATTTGTCGGTTGACCGGGAAATGAATCTGTTTAGAGCAGCGATCCTTCCCATCAAGCGTTGGACTTCCTTTAGCGTCTTTGGTGACGGCATCGAGAGAACTGCTGTTATCTGGTTCAGGTTGGCCTCTATCCCCTTCTCGGTTACGAGATAGCCTAAAATTTTTCCAGAAGTAACTGCGAACATGCACTTCTCTGGATTCAGCTTCATTCCGAATTGATTAAGGGTCTCGAAGCATCTGCCGAGATGCTGAACGTGTTCATCTTTCACTAGGGACTTCACCAGCATGTCATCGACGTAAACCTCCATGGTTTCACTAAGTTGAGATGAGAACATCTTATTCACCAATCTTTGTTATGTCGCTCCGACATTTTTCAATCCGAAGGGCATAACTTTGTAACAGTGGATTCCCCTATCAGTTATGAAGGATGTTTTCTCTTAATCTTTCGGATTCATAAGAATCTTGTTATACCCAGAGAAGGCATCCATGAAGGAGATTAACTGATTTCCCGTTGTCGCTTCTACCAATCGGTCGATATGAGGGAGCGTGAAACTATCTTTTGGGCAGGCTTTGTTAAGATCTATGAAATCGACACAAATCCTCCATTTCCGCCTTTTCTGCTTTATTGGTTTAAAAGCCGCGTCGACATTCAACTGAAGTGAGATCACATTGAGACTTATTCCTGATATATCGCTGGCTTTCCATGCAAAGGTTTGCTTATTTGCCGCAGAAATCGGATCAGCTCGCGCCTCAGTTCCCCCTTTAGTTGGGATCCTATGACTACACACTTCTCTGGATCTTGTGGGTCGAGAGGGATCTTGGTGGTACGTTTTTGGGGATCTTTCTCTTTGCCGTCCTACAGGCTTGAAGTTATTTGATCATCGCTGAACTTTGGACTCAGATTTTCTTCTTCGGAAGAAAAATCCGAGCCCTTTAGTTGCTATCGAACCCTGGAATTGACGCCAGCCATGTAGCATATTTGAGAGTTCTTCTGACTTATGTGGAGTACTCCTATACCGCCTTTGGTCGGAAACTTCACACACTGGTGATATGTGGATGGGACAACCCTCATTTTGTGGAGCTAAGGAGTTCCCAAAATGATATTGTAAGCTGCCGATCGATCCACCATGGTAAACTCAACGAGCTTATGGACCCCTTGTGCAGACACTGGAAGTCTTATTGTGCCGAGAGACATTTTCGTCGCTCCGCTAAACTGTCGAGTCCCATTCGTTTGAGTGTCTCTAGGAGACGGTGCTTCCCGTGTTGATCAAAACTCGTGATACCTTGCAGTTTGCCCCGACGTCGAGTTCGATGACTAGAACGTCATCGTGTGGTAAGTCTAGGTGAGAGGCGTCTTGTTCAGTAAAGCTTATCTCACTTCCGAGATCCGGAGTGTGTCTTTCTTTGCCGAATTCTGCTTTCCTCACATACGACTTCACCGAAGAAACTGATTTTTGGCAATGCCTTGATCCCCTCATGATGAAGTCTATGCGCTTCTTTTGGGAAGTCTTTGCGGTTCCTCCTTGTTCTGGACTCCGAGCCCTTTTTCTCGCAGGGACCTCTCTGTTCTCCTCTGGGGATTCCATCTCATGAACAATTGCCTCAAGGTTGATTCCTCCTTTCAGCTCTCCTTTGGAAAATTTCTTGCTAAGAAAATTCTTTAGCTTGAAACATTAATGGGTGGCGTGGCCGTTACACTTGTGTAACTCGCAGTAAGCATCCGGGTCGCGTCCCAGCATGCGCAGTCCGTCTTTGCTCTCCTGCTTTCACCCCCTTTCTCCACAATATACGAGTGAGAGCCTTTTGATCCTCCTCAGAATTCTTTGCCCTCCTTCTTCTCGAACTTTTTCGGCAGGAATGTTGGTTCGGAAGCTCCTTTTACAACTTCAAACTTCTTAGAGAGAGCAACCTTTTCCTCTTCGGAAATCATCCAATTCGTGGAGCGATGAAGTGCATCCTCAATTGTTTCCGGCTTGTGGATTGTCAAGTCGAAACGGAAAGGGGACTCATGTCAGAGTTCGTGTTTAAGTGCAGCAAGTGCTGTCGACTCACTTACACCGGACACCTTTGCTTTGACGGCCTTGAACCGCTCGATAAAACTTCTAAGTGATTCATTTGAACCTTGACTTAAAGTCTGGAGGTCGGCATCCAAGGTTCCTTTGTCCATGAAAATGGAATAGTGCTTCAGGAATGCTGTTGAAAATTGTTTGAAATTGTCGATCGAATCCCCCTCGAGATGGGAAAACCACTCGAGAGCTGATCCTGTCAGGTTTTCGACGAAGAGTCTGCAATATCCTGCATCTTTCTCCTCTTCGCTGAAATGGGCTCGGGTGACGGCAATCCTGANATACATTCGTAATACGCGCAGTGAAAGGAGTCCACTCTGTCTCTGCGATCACAAGATCGATCTTCGGGGCGGCGCTGGCGACTCGGTGGACCTTTAATGTCACCGCGAGAAGTTCAGCATTCGCCTTGTCGATAGATCTTCGGAGTGCGTCATACTCGCGATCTCTATGTTCATGCGATCCCCTTCCTAGGTTATCGTCATCCATCCTCATGGAGCTTGGAGTTTGCAGCTCTCCAGTGTCTCCCAGAGCTCTTTAGCTTCCAGCTCTCTGATTTGCATATAGGGAATTGTAGCTTCACCAGTTCGGACCGGTAGGAGCATCAACTCATCGGTTCAGATCGACAGGACTACCAGCTCCCCAGTTCGGACCCGCAGGAGCGTCAGCTCTCCAGTTTGGATCTACAGGGTTGCCAGCTCCCCAATTCGGACCCGTAGGGAAGTCAGTTCGCCTGTTCAGATCGGCAGGGTTGTCAGCTCCCCAGCTTGGACCCGTAGACAAGTCAGTTCTCCTGTTCGGATCGGCAGGATTGCCAGCTCTCCAGTTCGGATCAGTAGGAACGTCAGCTCTTCGGTTCGGATCCGCAGGAGCGTCAGCTCTCCAGTTCGGATCAGCAAGAGCGTTAGCTCTCTGGTTCGGGTCGGCAGGATTGCCAGCTCTCCTGTTTGCATCCAGTGAGCTCTCGCCTCGCCAGTTCGGGCCCATAGGATCACCAGCTCTCCGATTCGGGTTCGGAGAATTGTCAGCTCTCCGGTTCTCATCCAGATTGCTGGTACCTCCGTTCCCACCATCTCTTGGGTTCGCCGGGGTCAGGACCATCGGCGCGGTTCTCCCTATTGGGTTCGTCAAGGCTCCTAGGCGAACCTCCATATCGGACTGGATATTCATTAGGGTCACGAGCCGGGTTGTCACGTGCTCTTCGTGGCTATTGAAGTGAGAAATGAGCGCGTCGCTCGATTCTTTCTACTTTTCGGTAGATGCCACTAGCGTCGCCAACATCAGCTTCAGCTCCGCTAGGGAGTCCTGGTTCACCACCGCGGCCACCTGGTTAGCTGCATCCGCATGCTGACTTATGACTGGAGAATCTGATGGTGTCTCCATTCTTTTTCTGGGCAGAGTAAAGTGTTCTTCAACGATTTCGCCGGAGTGTTTGTCTTCTCTCCCCACAGATGGCGCCAAAATGTGAGAGTTGAATCTCTCACACCAAATTATCGAAAATTTGCAGAAGATTTGCTAGAAAAATGTGTTTTATTAATCACTCTCTGAATTACAATATTCTCTCTAGTTTTACAAATGATTTTCCAACCCCCTTCTTGGAGTCTCCCCCTCTGTATTTATAGCCCAGCTCCCCTTTAATAGGTTTAATGAGCATTTATGGCGCATATTCTCCCTTTAAATTCCTCTCTGTAACCGCCGATCCCGCCATAAATGAGGCGTGATTTTTGGTGGTCAACTCGGAGGCGTTGACCACTTCTCCGCGCGCCGGTTCAGCTCTCTGCACGCTGGTTCAGCTGTCCGCGCGCTAGTTCAGTTCTCCGCGTGCTAGTTCAGTTCTCCGCGTGCTGTTCAGTTCTCCGCGCGCTGGTTCAGCTCTCCTGGTGAGTTCAGCATTCTTCGCGAGCTCTCAGCTCCCCAAGCGGGTTTAGCATTCCTCGCGAGTTCTCAGCTCCCTAAGTGGGTTCAGCATTCCTTGCGAGTTCAGCTCTCGTCACGGGCTTACCCGCTTAGTGGGCTTTCTTTTATTGTGGGCTTAGGAGCTCTTCGTCTTCCGCAAGTGGGCCCGGGGAAGCACATTTACTTCTTAAGGCCGGGTCAAATCCCTAGAATCCGACCCGGGGGAATTTACACTCCCACAATACCATGTTTTTTTGCAAGTCTTCGAAACATAGTTGCTTAATCTCGGCTGCTACAAGGAACCGTGCAAAAATCTCGGCTGCTACAAGGAACCGTGTCAAACAATGTTTAAAAATCTATAAAGAAGGCGGAAAAGACAAGTATCTAGGACTTCCCGAACATTTGAACACCGGAAGAGGGACATATTCAACTCCATTGTGGATAGGATCCGACAGAAATTGCTTAGTTGGTCTTCCCGATTCCTCTCGGTCGCAGGGAAGCAAATTATGCTCAATAGTGTTTAACAGCTATGTCAGCATATGTTATGACCTGCTTCAAGATCCCTCTATCGCTTTGCAAAAAAATCCAATTTATCTTCACTAGGTTTTGGTGGGATAGTAAGCCAGACATGCGCAAAATGAGTTGGGTCTCTTGGGCTAAGTTAGCTATCCCAAAAAACGTTGGGGGTTTGGGCTTTAGAGATGTTGAACGCTTTAACGACGCGCTTTTGGCTAAATTGGGATGGCGCATCTTCTATCATCCAGACAACCTTCTTTCAAGACTACTAAAAGCAAAATATTTTAATGGCGTTGATTTTCTGGCAGCAACTTTGTCATCACAGCCATCACATGGTTGGCGAAGTATTCTAGCGGGTAGAGAAGTGCTAAAAAAGGGTTAGGCTGGCTAATTGGTAAAGGGGAAAATATAAGAGTGTGGCATGATGACTGGCTGTCTACTTCCATACCAGAACGACATATGGGTCCAATGCCTAAGGATCAACAAGATCTGAGAGTGGCTGATTTATTGGACTATCCTAATCATCAATGGAATTGGTCTGTTATACGAGAAGTTTTACCTTTTTATGAGGCGAAAATTAGAATGCTTTCACCAAGTTACCTGTGTAGTCAGGACAGGAAAGTTTGGTTACCGGTGCGATCCAGAGTGTATACAACTCGTTCAGGTTATGGTATCTCATCTATAGATATTGTTTCCTATGAACAAAGACAATTCAAATGGCAATCAAGTTTATGAAAGATCAAAACAGCCCCAAAACTTAAAACTTGGCTTTGGAAGGTCTCTGCAAAGGCTTTACCAGTGGGTTCAATACTGGCCTCAAGAGGTATCACGATGCTGTTAAATTGCCCTCGGTGTGGGGAATCGGAGTCTTTATCCCATGCTCTATTTTTCTGTGCATTTGCCAAGAAAATATGGTATGATGCGCCGGGAAAGTTACTCTTCAACATCTCTATGTCTATTTTGGAAATTATCAACAACAACAGTAGGCGTCCTGCCTTTCCACCAACCGGTTTAATTCACTCTCCCCTCTTCCCATGGCTGTGTTGGAATATATGGCAGGCCCGAAACCTGTTAATTTTTGAACAGAAGGAAGTCTCAGTAACAAAAATCATAACAAAGGCAGTACGAAATGCAAAAGAGTGGGAAGGAGCACAATTTTTAAAACTGTAGATGATAATCGAGAACCGGTACGTATCCACCCCTCCAATAATTTCTCGAGGACTCCTCTGTTTTGTCGATACAGCTTGGTGCCGGAATTCTACAAAGGAGGGTTGGGGTGGCTGTTCAAGCTTCCTGATGGCTCCAAGTTGGACGAGTTCTCCACCACTATCCACCAGATTCCCTCTGCAATTGCAGCCGAAGCTTTGGGGATCAAGCATGCACTAGTTCATGCTAAGAATCTTGGAAGAGATGAGCTTACCCTCCTCTCTGATTCCCAACATTAGTGTCTGTGACGCCCCATCCCGGACACTAAGTCCGGAACAGCCATCACACGCCGATCACTAAGTGATTCCGGCCAGACCAGTTCGTTTTAATGCCTTAGCCGTTTTTAAGTCATCTTTTTATGAGGTTCAATTCTGAGATTCAGTTTAAGCTTTTAAAGATTAGAGTTAATTTAAAAATGCAGAAGCAACGTAGATAAAACGGGATTTTTATCAATAACACTTAAGATTCGTTACAACTTGATAGTTTTGCTCTATAGGCTATTACAAGTTTAATAATAACGATCCTAACAATTATCCCGAGTTTATCACCACCCTTCTTGCGGCCAGGAAGCGTCATGCTAAGCCAAATCCTTTCTGCGATCCCCTTTACTACCTGAAAGTCACAAAACGGTTAAGTAATCCAATCAGTTACTTAGTGCGTTATTTATGCTTTCCAATATGTCCTATATGCACGTTTTACCCATTTAACCCATAAATTCTTAAGTTAATTCTCGGTTTACTATGTTCGGAATTCGGCCATGATTCCTTCACTTTGGTCTGGCTTGGATCGGATTTCCCAATCTCCCCAAGCCATGATCCGAACAATCCAAGAACTTAGGCTAGAATCCGCAACAATCATTCAGTTGGATGATTTCTCCTTAAGGCATAGCCGAACTGATCTGATTCCGGCGAATCACCGCGGTTCAAGCCAATCAGTCCCGGTTATGGCTTAAGTATCGGATTTCAAGAATATTGGACAAGGCATAAGTCCGGTTCGGGTTCAAGCCATTTCACCGGCAATTCCCTTTCCGAACCTAGCCTAAGTGTTTTACACACCTTTGCTTTCGAAGATCGGTTTACCTGACTGATCTTCAATGCGTTCCTAAGTTTCGGCTCGGATCACTTCAACTTTCCAAGCCAAACGATCGAATTTCCTTCCTTCAAGCCTTCGAGTTTTCTCAAGGATTTTTCAAAGTTTTTCTGTCTAAGTGTGTGCGAAAATGGGCACTTGGGCGCTCTATTTATAGAGTTGGCCCGTAACCGCTTAAAAACCGCCTAGCCAACTCGCTCCCCTTCGAACAGGCACGTTTGGCCGAACGGGTGCGAGTTGAGCATAACCGCCCAACCGTCCAGCTCGGCCCAACTGCCCAGTTAGTGTTCAGCCCACTTAGCTGGCTAAGTTGGCCAACACTTAGCTCGAGCTGACTGAGCTCATTTGAGCTTGGCCCGAGCTGACCTGAGCTGAATTTAGTTGGCTCAGCTACCTTAGCTCGATCCTTCACTTCGTCCGAGCTGATTTCGAGCCTTTGAGCTTCCCAACGACTTGGCCCAATTCTTTCCAT
>OVBE01010936.1:0-14571 GCA_900406425.1 Iberis pinnata
ATTTTTGAATAACAATTTTCGAAAATTTTTCTGATTTTTATGGGTTTTTAAATGCTAGTAGATGCAATATGAAGTGCAATGCAAGTTGGAGGCAATAGAACAAAAAAACAAATTTCATTAAAATACAAGGGGTTCGTGAGAGAGAAATTTCGAGCAAGGAAGATCAGTTCGTGAATTTAGCCGAGAGACGGAAATCAGTCAGTCCGAAGTGCTGATCAAACCGCATAATCAGAAGCAATCCAGTCAGTTCTTCCAAACCGTTAAGGTGAGTGCGTGTAGTACTGTTAGACTTTCTTTGTGACTGCCTAAGGCTAGTAAAAGCCGTTTGCTGTTAAAAATAGCCTATGTGGCTAAGATGCATGATTCGGATTAATAATGGCCGAATCATGAACTAATAAAGGCAATGATGCCGAGAAAACTAACTGTTAAGGAAATGAAGCCAAAATGTACTGAAATGACCATGTGAGCCGAACTGTTAAAGCGTACTGGACTAGACTGGTGACTGATTCGGGTGAATCCGGTTAGTCAGGGCAGTCTGGTCGAACCGTGGGTTAGATTGGTGATGCATCTGGGTGAATCCAGATGATCAGGACAGTCTAATCTGAATTGTTGAGTTAAAACTGTAATGAAAAGTTCTAAGGGAACAAATCTTATAGTTGGCTAAGTGTTGAGGATTAAACCGTACTCACTAAGCAATAGTTTTGCTTATGCCTCCTTTGTGGTTGCAGGTAAAGCTAAGGAGTGAGACAGCTCGCGGAATCAAGGCAAAGGAAGGGAAGGAATGGATGGTTGTATATATGTTTGGGTATATTTAACTTTAAAAATGGTTAATGCAATGCAATAGCTTATGTAGCAAGACTGATTGTATTAAACTCGTTAAATTTATGATTTTTTTAAGTTAAGACAACTAAAAGCACTTAGAAAATGCATGAAAATCGACTAAGTAAAGAAAAGGCTTAGAAATAATAAAAAAGGCTAAAATTCGGCTAAGTAAGGAAAACCTCTAAAAGCATGTCATGGCTTGGATTAACCGAGCCATAAGTCGGGCCTGTTAAGGAAATCGGGTTGGGGTGTTACACAAGCCCAAACAAAGTGATTCTTAATCACTTCCCATTTTACGTTAACTTTTATATATAACCATATTATATATAATCTATATTTGTTTTACTTAAATATAAAAATATATGTATATCTTCTATATAATATATATTATAACCTAACATATTTATGTGATCCAATTTGGTTAGGTGTGTGATCCTACAGGGTTATATAATATTAGCAATGAAATCATAAATCATAGATTATAAGCGGTCTCTAGGAAAACACTATAACCACAGAATATTATATAATTAGCAAACGTTTACACTACAATTTCATCTAGAGTAAGTACAAAAGATTTTAGGACATTCCCAATAAGTTTGTCTGTATTATGATTTAGGACTATTACTCAATACTACAAGATAATACGCGCTAACTGACGGACAAAACACTAAAAAAACAGCGTATAGCCAAAGACGAGTCCATGGCAATAGACCTAAATTTGTGGCTATATGAACTATTTACTACAACTTAGTTACATCGTAGAAACTGTAGCTATAGCGCCGTAGTTTAATTAATATGTGGCTACCCGTAGCTAATTTAGTCACAGGCTGTCACGGAGAGCCACAACTACTATAGCTACGCTTTAGCCACGAATTACTTCATTAGTCACGGAGTTTCCGTGACAAGCCATGACTAATACAAAAAACAATTAAAAAAAGTCGTGGCTAGTTTTAAAAATAATTATAAAATATATATATATATATTATAAAAAATGAACCAGCTAATTTGTAAATTTCAAAACCAAAAATTCATGAAACTCAAATACATAATATATATTCCATATCCAAAAATTATACAAAGATCTAATATCCAAAATAACTAAAAGATGAATGCAAATATTATGCTTAGACACTCCAAAAAGAGCATTGAGTAGCTCATCTTCAGTCAAACAATTGTAATTGTTTGCACCTGAAACTTTAGCATTCGTACATCTTCTAGATCTTGGAGGAATGATAAAAGATGAATTTGAAGTTCTTGGTCACGTTCTATGTTGCATACCTGAAAATAAACGAAACAAAAATAAGAACAAATAAAAATAACAATGGACAGAAACCTTACATATTCACTGTCAAAGAACAATGGACATAAACAATAATAACAAACAAAAACGCATTATCTGTCAAAGAACAATATATGTCAAGTCAGATCAAGGAACCAAATAACAATCCAATTTCTTTTCGTCAATTTCTAAATTCATCACATACCAAATCTTAAGCCTTTTCAAAGTTCTAACATAATCACAGTTCATAAGCTTGAGTGTCTCCTCCTTGTGACCGAAACCACTATAAATCTCGCTTCTAGTTAAGGTCTTACGGAACACCTTGGCGTCAAAATCGGAATCCATCACAACTGAAGACCCTCTCATGGTCCGTAAGCTCTCCCATCGTTAAATGGTTTATAAAATCTCATCAGGAAATCAAAATTGTAGGCCTAAGATTGGCTTTCCCAAAATCAACTTGAGAAGAAAAACACATAAGCATAAACAATAACAGACAATATAAAATAATAAACAGACCCTAAACAGCAAAGATGATCCTTAGAAGCGTGAACAAAAAACAAACATAAAACACAATAAAATGAAACACAAATTTCGCAAATAAATCAAGAAGATTCATACCTTGCAGATTCAAGCTATGAATGGCGGAAAATTCTGACTAGAGTTAACGCCGGACGGAACAATGGCGGAGAGAACAGACGACTTTGCCGAAGAAGAAGAGAAAAATGTGAGTCGGCGAAATTTTTGTTAAGCGTCGAAGAATAAAGTAAACTGTACGAAAAATTACCACGAAAACCAAAAAATATTTAGCAAACCGGAAAATTTTTAGTTAATGGAGGGAAAATTTTTCATTACCTTTTAAAAGGTGTACGTGAGATTTTTTTTAGTTGAAGTAATTTTTTTTTCCATCAACTCAATACTTTATTAATCATTTATATTGCAAAAAGATATTTAAAAATCATCATTTTTATCTCAGAGTTAGAAACCCTAAATCTAAAAATATAAATCATAAACCCTAAACCTAAATATATAAAGCTTTAAGTTTAAAAAATAAGAACTCTAAACCAAAAACAAAAAAATATAAACCCTAAACCCAAAAATACTAAATCATCATCTAATACAATTTATTACATATAAACTGATTTTTTAGAATCGATATGATTTAGAGTTTATAAATCAATAATATTATGTATAGAACAATATAGGTCTCCAGATCCATATATACGGACTCAAAATTTTAGTATTCGGATCCGTTAGTGATTTCGAATATAACCGCTGGAAACGATCCAAAATGGCTACTTTGTACCGGATAAATATACTGACGGATTTGGTGACGATTTACTGACGGATACGTCCGTCAATAAAAAGTCGTCAGTAATTCGTCATTATTTCCTGGCGGATATTTAGCCGTCAGTAAATTAGCTGACATATGAGTATTTGTCACGATTCCGTCGGTAATTACTGACGGAACTATCTGTTAGTTCCTCCGGTCAATTTTGCAAACGTTTTCTTATAGTGCAAGTTTTCATCAAACAAGAAAATTTAATATATCAACAAACACTACATATCAGGAGTAAAACATAAGAAAATTGATTTGAGTTGATAGTCCAAGTGAAAAATTCTTAAATAGTCACTACCATAATTAAGTGGGTTCGATCTCTAATGCAACAACTAACAAGTGAAAAAAATGGTATTGAACCATTAGATTAAGATGAAAAAAATAAAGACATAAGAAACTAACTATATTCTCTTTTCTAGAAAAAACAAATTATGTGCTTTTCGATTAGAGATATATGATATTGAATCAGCATTCAATTGTTCATATATTTAATTTGTTCAAATTATTATCGTCCGTAATTTTAAAGGTTTTTTAACAGGTGAACATTTCATCTTATTAGTTTTTTTTGTAACATACGATTTGCTTACAGTACACACTAGTCATTGATGGTATGCAAAAGTCAAAGCCTTGGCAATAGTTTATTCAAATCATTTTATTATATTTTTATCCGCAGAACCAGCAGAATTAAATAGACAGCTAATGAAATCATTTTATTATATTTAATATGCTGGACTTAACAGAATTATGCTATCAAGGGAATGGTTTCACATGGATAGAAAGAAAAAGTAAATTGTAGATTCAATCAAGATTGGATAGATGTTTTGCTAACAAGAAATGGATGGAAACATTCTCATCTGCATCACAAGCCTTCTTAGACATGAGAGGTTCAGATCATAGGCCAATTGTTGTTTTCTTTCAAGATCACACTACTGGTAACGAGGAAACATTTATTTTTGATCAGAGATTAATGTATAAACCTAGATTTAGAGAGGCAATACATCAAGGCTGGAATGATTTGAATGAAAGAAATCGTAATCCCAACATAACAGACAAAGTATCAAAGGTAAGGAGAGCTTTAGGTAGATGAAAAAAAAGATAATGATGCTAACTCTTTAGTAGCCATTCGTAATGCACAGAAAGCTCTTGAGGAGGAGATATCACAAGTAGATCCAAACTCAGCAAAGCTATACTTACCCAAAAAGGAGCTAGCACAAGTTACAAGGGATGAATAACTTTATTGGAAACAGAGATCCAGAGAAAAATAGCTACAGGATAGAGACATGAACACAAAGTTCTTTTATAACTCTGCTAAACAAAATCGTGCCTCTACTCGATGTTAATGGCAATGAACAATTGACAGAGGGCTTAAAAGTTGAGGTTGTTGTAGCTTACTTCATAGATCTGTTTACGTCTACAAATCCTACAAACCGCCACTCTATCTTTCAAGACTTTCAAGCCAAAGTGACTGATAGGATGAACACTCTGTTATTAAGGCCAATAACAAATCTAGAGGGTTTTCATGCTCTTAAGTCACTAAAATCATAAAGCTCTCATGGATATGATGGTATGTCAGCTTCTTTCTATCAAGAATTTTGGGTCATAATAGGCACAGAGATCACGAAAGAAGTCCAAGAATTTTTCATAGAAGGAAGATTCCCATCTCAATGGAATTACACTCAACTCTGTCTAATTCCAAAAACGAAGAACCCAACAAAGATGCATGATCTTAGACCAATCAGCCTATGTACAATCCTCGATAAAATCTTAGCCAAGCTGCTCTCTTCCAGGTTAAAACCCCTTATGCCATCTCTGATCTATGAAAACCAGTCAGCTTTTGTTAGCAAAAGACTGATTTCTGACAATATAATAAAATCCCATGAAATAAGTCATGCCCTAAAAAAGCATAAAGACTTATCACTCTCCCATATGGCGATTAAAAGTGATATATCAAAAGCCTATGACATGAATGAATGGCCATATGTTGAGTCAACTCTTATAGCCCTAGGTTTTTCAAGAAGATGGATTGATAGAATAATGTTTTGTGTCACAACAATGAATTATTCAGTGTTGATAAATAGAGCTCCTTTTGGGTCTATTACACCTGGTAGAAGACTAAGACAAGGAGACCTTTTGTCTCCTTTTATTTTTTTCCTTTGTACTGAAGGTTTGAATCATTTGTTTAAGAAGATGGAAGTAGCACACAATATTCAAGGACTTCAATTCAACACTAGAGGTCCATCAATAGCTCTCATGATGTTTGCATATGATAGCATGCTAATTTGTAGAGCCACAGTGGAAGAAGCAAAAGTGATAAGGCATATTCTGATGGTTTATGAACAAGCATCGGGTAAGACAGTCAATAAGGACAAATCATCAATTACCTTTGGAAGTAAAGTAGAAGAGAGTGTGCAAAACCAGATTCACCAGACTTTGGGGATTATGAACAAAGGTGGAGATGAAGTATATTTGGGACTACCAGAGATTTTCAGTGGCTCAAAGATCAAAATGTTTGAATATCTTAAATCAAGACTACAACAAAGGATAGATAATTGGTTCATGAAGTCATTCTCTCCAGCAAGAAAGCATGTTCTCATCAACGCCATGGAAAATTTAATGTCAATCTATGCAATGTCTGTCTTTAAACTACCTGAAGCAGTTTGTAAGAATCTGACAGCAGCCATATCTCGCTTTTGGTGGGAAGCAGAAGCACACAAAAGAAAGATTCACTCGACTTCAATGGAAAAACTATGCCTCCCTAATCATTTAGGAGGTCTAGGGTTTAGAGATATAGCCAGCTACAATAAAGCCATGTTAGCAAAACAGGGGTGGAGGTTTTTATCCTTGCCACACAGTCTTCTATCCAGATTTCTCAAAAGCAGGTACTTCAACAAGACAGAGTTCTTAGAAGCAAAGATAGGTAAAAGTCCATCTTATGCTTGGAGGAGCATCATATTTGGAAGAGAACTACTGAAGTAGGGACTGAGAAAGAAAGTGGAAAATGGTCATTAAACGTATGTATGGACAAAGCAATGGATAGATGGTAGGGGAAATGAGAGCAACACTAATTAAAAACCCAATTATTAATCTAGACTTGAGAGTCAAATATCTAATTGATACTACCACGGGTACATAGAATAAGGATATCATCCAGGACCAGTTCTACAGAGAAGATCAAATGGATATTTTAAGAATGAAGCCAGCAAGACACATGCAAGATTTTTGGACTTGGAAACACAATGTGTTAGGTACATTCTGTCAAAACTGGCTATGATTTGGCAGCAGAATTAAAGGAGAAAGATCTGAGAGATCAAGTACGAATGCAACCATCATTCCTTGAACTTATACAGAGAATATAGGATCTGAATACAGTATCAAAAATTAAGCATATCTGATGTAAGGCTTTAAATGGTGCAGTTGTTGTGGATGATGCTCTAAAGAGAAGAGGAATAAAAACATATGGCATATGTCAGTTTTGTGGCAAAGATGGATAATCAATCAACCATGTGTTGTTCTTCTATCATATACCAAGACAAGTGTGGGCCTTAGCAAACTTCCCATCTCCCCAAGAAGGATTTGAAAATGGATCTTTACTTTCTAACTTCTACCATGTAATCTATGTGTTTCAAGATAAGCACTGGTCTCAAGAAAGCACAAGAGTTTTCCCCTGGTTGTTATAGTTTACTTGGAAAAATAGGAAACCATATGCTCTTTGAAGGTTTATCCTATAATGCAGAGGAAATTGTGTTGAAAGCTAGTCAAGAGGCAAAGGCATGGTTTTTGGCTGAGGAGGTTCAAAATATTGAAGCAAACTCTCGCCTTCAATATCAGAGAACATCATCAAAAGGATGGATTAGACCTCAACCAGGTTGGATCAAGTGCAACATAGGGGTTGCCTTTAAAAAATCCTCAGGCCTTGGTGGAGCTTCTATGGTACTAAGAGATCATGAAGGTTCAGTAATCCTTCACTCAAGGAGAGTTTTCTCTAATCTATCATCCTTACAACAAGCCTATCAATGCAGCTCAACTTGGACTATTGTCAGTATGGTTGTTCATAATTGCCAAAATGTTATCATTGCGATTGATAATAGCATTATAGTTCAAGCTCTGTAAGATCCGGTTTTTGTCCCTTCGCTTTTTAGCTTTCTCGGATGAATGGCTTTTGAACTCTTTCCAAGATTGACAATGCTTTAAAGAATCATTTACATCAAACAAAGGAGCTTATCTTATTGCTTCTAGTGTAGTTAATGAGAATAGACTTGATTCTTATGTTGCTCAATCCTATCCCGGTTGGCTCAAGGATCTTTTCCTCAATGAAGCAGCATCATCTTCCTTTGTTTGTTAAGTGATTCTTTTGTTTTTGGAAACAGTTTTGTTTTTGTCTTTTATTTTAAGTCTCTGCTAGCTATTCTGGTCTATGTTGTGTGATGGGTCAGAAATTTTGTATCTAACATTTTAAGTCACTTTTCTTGTATCTAACATTATCTTTTCTTTCTTATAAGCTCGTTGATCCAAACAAAAAAAATGAAATCCAAAATAATTATCTTTAATGATAAGTGAAATCAGTATTTTGAATTTCTTTTTCTGTGAGAAACATTTTTAATACTTTGTCTAACATGATAATTTAAACAAAATTGTTAATAAAGATTTTAAATACAAAAAAACCCAAATTATTTTAGATCAATTTTTTATATAGTTTTAGATGATTTTAAATTATGCTTTTACAACTCGAACCAGATGACATAACAATAAATTTTATAAAATTAGTTAAATATAAATTAATTATAGTCATTTATTATTTTCTCGTTTTACAAAAAAATTACAGTTTATCAAAAATGTAAAAGCAATTACATTAGGTGTACAAAGTAATTACTAAATCAAATAGAACGTATCCAAAACTCTAAAAATATGTAACCGTCGATATTAAAAATAATGGTATAAAAAATTTAAATGCATATAAAAAATCGTATAAATATGCATGAAAATATAGATGGTAATCTATATATAATTTAAGTGTGGAACCATAAGAAAAACCGGATAAGAAAACTTGACAAAAAAATGTTTAAGACTAAGAATGAAATTGGGTGTATTATATTCGAGAAACAAATGAAGAACCAAAACTACATTTTATAGAAAAACGTATATTTTACTAGTACACATTTAAATAAATAAAAAGTATTTAGTTAATAGATTTCAAATATATATATATATATATATATATATATATATATATATATATCATGAAAAATAAGTTATATAACTAAATAAAATAAATTTGAGCTATCATAACTAAAAGAAAAAGTTAGCGTTATGAAGTTGAAGATTTTAGAGAGCACCAAAAAAAAACACAAATTTTACTATAAGACATAAAAAATTTATTAAATAAAGCGGAATGTGTAGTGAAAAAAATAAATAAACGGAACGCGTTTAACTTAAAATCAACAAGTAAGCAATTAATAATTTATCAAATCATGACATATGTTAGATAATCTCATATTGTGACACATGTTACTTATTATAAAGAATTGTTCAGAAAATGTTAACCAAAAAAACTCAAATGACACAAACAGGGAAATTATACTAATTCACATATAATTCAACTTTCCAATTTAAATTAATTCATTCTCCTAATTATATATTACTAATCAACTCTACATATACAAATAGATCAAACGTTACAAAATTACTTAAAGAAAAAATTGTAAACTAATTCAAATTTCCTATTTTAAATAATTCAATTATTTTTGTGAAAAATTCATTTTTCCGAATATGTATTGCTAATAAAGTATATATATATATCTATAAATCTACCAAAATTTAATTTGTGTGTTTTCAAATTTTGGAGTTTCAAATATTGGTCAAAATTATTTAATTTTAAGTCAATATTATTCTATTCAATTAGATACAATAGAATAATATTGAGTCGTAGAAAATGAAAAAGAAGACTAAATTTGGAAATCAGCGGCAGATTCACACAAAGATTGATATTTTTTAGAAAATGAAGATATGAGACATGGATAAGTTACAAGAATTTTTGGATAAACTAATTTGTAAGAAACCATATCAATATTTACTACTGTCCAACAAAAATTCTATGCAACTTCATAAAAGTCTACATGAGCTTCGTATGATTTTACACTTACATAATATTATGTTTTAAATTTCAAATTAAAAGAACTTAATAAAAAATTTAAAAAATTGTCTTTTTCTCTCCCTTTTTTTCTAGAGAAACTACAAAGGAGAAGAAATCCGAAAGGCCTACCGTGAAAAGCATATGAGGACAACCAAATTTTTATGTGGTTTATTAAACGATTTTACACTTGCTAGTAACATCAACCCAGATTTTATTGGTTTAGTAAATCAGGTTGGTTTGTTTGTTTGTTTTTTCTTACTTTTAGTTTGATGTGTTATTGGAAGGAGTCCAATTTGAAATGTATTGGACCTAATCCGGACTAAGCATATATTTTAATTTAAAAACTTTCACGAGAAAAAAATAAAAAATAAATAAAACACTGAACAATCAAATGTAAAATACAAACATAAATAATATTGTTCAACAATATGTATCTTATGATGATATTGAATGCATGATTATAATTATCTATTAGTCAAATTAAACAATATATTTTAGATGTTTAGACTTATAATAATGTTATGTCTTATTTGAATATATATATATTTTTTTGAAAACATGGTTCTTAAAAAATTTAAATGTATATAATTTTTACGACCCGAAAAACCTATAAATACAGATTAAAAATTATCTAATAAAATTAAATAAAGTTAAATTAATTTTAAAAAACTTGTAATCGCACGGGTCTCTATCTAGTAAGAGAATAAAGTCGTTTAAAATATGAAAACATTATAAGTATTGTTTCTCATGATTTTTGTACTAAATACAATATGTGAAAGATGGGAAGAATATACTTTATAAGTTACATTTGATCTTTTAGAAATATAGATATTTTAGAAAACTTACTAATTACCATATTTCTAAAGTTCTAACTTTTTTCAGTTCAAAATTTATACAAATTAAATAGAAAAGTAAATAATGATATGTCTTGTGCACTTTATCTAGAATTAAAATACATTTTTACACTATAAATTCATATATAATTATAAATATTTTTATAGTTAGTTTTTTTTATCCCAAATGATTTTAGCAAAAAATAGTTAAAGTGATATGTATAAGACATCTTAGAGAAAGTTGACATTGTAATATGAAATTGGCATTTTAAAAATAATATTTAACGATGGACCTAAAACGTGAAGAGATATGGATAAAGAATATAAAGATGCCATGTACAACTAATATTGATAGTGATATTTGATCTACTTACAAGTAATAAAATAAATTTTGATTACTTATTTAATTAATTCAGCTTGATAGATACTTGATTTTTTTAACGTTTAATACATGGGTAAAACTTTTTTTTGGACAACTATTTCATTTCATACTTAAACGGTTCAAATAGATAAACATTAACGTAAAAAACCTAATATAGAAACTGAAATACAAAACAATAGACTTCTAAAACAATGTTTAAAACCTTTAAAAATTAATTTCATTTAGAAGATACAGAAAAAAAAAACTATATTTATTTATTTTTTATCCAAATTAAACGAAACAAATGTCTAATTACAAAACATACAAAATTCTAAATTGTGGTATAATTTTTATTTTTTTATAAAAAAATATATAATATCAAATGATTGGTTTTAAAAATTAAGGGAAAGGAAAAGTTAAGTAAAAAAGTCTGTATAATAATTAAGAACGTGCCACATGAAACAACAAAACGAATGATATAATAAAAAAATTATGTTTCATAAACAAACAGCACTTGACACCAAACTAGTCAGGACTCACAATAAAGACATGATGGACTCACAACTCATATCGTATTATTTAATTATATCCCCATAATTAATGTTTCATATATCCCTCTTCTCTCTTTCTGTAAGAAAAACAATGGAGATATCAGTTACAGTAGCTATAGCTCTTGTGTCGTGGTGGGTATGGAGAACTTTAAATTGGGTTTGGTTTAAACCAAAGATGCTTGAGAGGTATCTGAGAAGACAGGGTCTTGTCGGGAATCCTTACACGCCTCTTGTCGGCGATTTATTGAAGGATTCTAGTATGAGGACTGAGGCTATGTCCAAATCCATTAAAATAACGGATGATATCACACCACGTATCATGTCTTATCCATTGCAAATGCTTAATACTCACGGTATGTTTCTTTAATTCAAAACTCTTGCAGTTTCTACCCTATTGCTTCCTCAAGATCTTTATCAACTTAGCTCCCAATAACATAACAAACAAAGAACACAGAATGATCAATTTAAGGAGAACCAATAAAGATCTTCATTGCTTCTATGGATATTTATCCTGTTTAAAATCTAACCATTTGTACCCAGTCTTTTTGACCTGTTTATGACCTAGTCCAGCCGGACCAAAGAAAATCCGTTGGATCCGTTTATTGTTATTTCCTTCACACTGATTTTTTTGTATGTCGGTAATACTAGATGATGTGCTATCCGCGGAATAAATATTCTATTTTAAATATAATTTTTAAATTATGATACTTACTTATGACTGTAATTTTTTGCAAAAATAATTAAGTATATAAATACTAAAATTAAATTAAAATGTTACATGTTTTAATTATATATTATATTCAAACATATTTAGTATATATGAGAAGTGCCGCTAACTCAAGTGATACAAATCCACTAAACCTTCTCACCAAAATGGAGAGTTCGATTCCACTTCTCTGCATGTTTGCGGTTGCTCTCCGCGTGTATGCCTTTAAAAGGCTAACTGGACATGATGTTGTGTCCAATAGACGACAAAAAAGTATATTAATTTTCGAAGGTATAATTATATATATATATATAAGTTAATTAATACTAAGTAATATATCTATTTTATTTTTGATTAAATTATATGTTAGCTAATTAGTTTATTAAGAATTTTTTATTGGGGTTGAAGTATTATTTATTATTATTTTTTGTATATAGTTGTAGATTTGTTTGGTTATATATAGAGAATATTTATTAATTATGAATGGCTATAGGGGTAAGTACTTGAATTTTTAGACAATTTTATTCTTAATAAATTTTTCATCTATTCATCAGACTAATAACATATTATGTAATATTTATTATAATAAATGTTTGTTTTGAAATAAATTTCTCCTATAACATATAGGAGATACGATAGAAAGAAAGAAGAAAAAAGCAAACATGTGGTTACCTACAAAAACATAATAAATCTTAAAAAGACAAAGACTTCATAATAATTACATTTTTTGGTTAAAGATAATAATTACATCAATGCACGCTCACAATTTTAGTTTACATTTTTTAATTGAAAAAGAATATATTACAATTGTGAAAAGAAAAAAAAAGAATATATTACAATTTTGTATACAATAAAAAAATTAAAGTATATTCGCACTATCATTACATTCTTAATTAGTTTCAAATTGATTGCCGGCAAAAAAAAGTTTCAAATTGGTTTTAATATATATAGAATTTAACAAGTTTTCTATTATTGTTGAAAATAATAATCTACAAATAACCCCCCCCCCCCCCCCCCCCNGTTAAATTTATTTTATATATATCTTATAAAATATACATCTTATATAACAACTATATTTATTTTGAGATCATGTCAATATATTCATACGTGATCAGAGAATCTAATCAAATAACATTCTCGGTCACCGAGTTTTTGGTTCAACTATGAATCAACTATGACCAATATAATAGTTTAATGTTTTATTATAATAATTATAAGTATATACATTATATGAAAACTTTAGTTTTGTTATGGGAAAATATACCTTAAACACTTTTCTATAAAATAAAATAAAAATTATTTTGGTAATTATAATGATTTAGGTCTAAACTTTAAAATAAATAATAATATGATTAAAATATTAGCATTAAATGTTATTGAAAATAAATAATAACTCAAGGTATAATAATAAACAACAAAAATCAAAAAAAAAATATAATTTTTAAGAAAATTATAATATTATAATAAATCAATGATAAATAAACTAAAAAAACATTTAAAGGGAAGTTTGGTATTAACCAACATATAAAGAAATCTCGAAGCTTGAGTTAAAATTTTGCACCTATGAAACCCACTTTTAAATGAAAAATAATAGTCTATATGTAAGAAAGATTGATCCTTTATTGACCGAATTTTCCGATTCACCCGGATCGAGGGTTTATGCCAATTTTTTCAGTTAGTATCGGGTTTTATAATAATAATTTAAGCATAAAACCTAAATCGGATCACCGATTTTCGCAATCGGACCGCGAGTCCTAGTTGGATCCGAAAAATTGCTTAAGTAAAAACATATGTTTTGTAAATATTTACATACATTGCCATTGTTTCTTTACATAAATTTAAAACTTACATTAAGGGTAATAGAGACAAATTATAAATACCCTACTAACATCAAACTTCTTATTAAAATAATACAAAATTAAAAATTAATATACGTGTATCTCTTGAAAACATAAAATTTCCATTTTGTTTAGATTTTTATTTATATTAAATATTAAATATTTTAATTTCAAATTTATATTTGTTAAATAATAAAACTAATTCAATAATAAATAGAATAATTTTTTAAATACTAAGAACTTAATTTATCTATGTAAAATTATTTTCTTAAATATTATTAAACGAATACAACAGTAGAAATACTTTAAAATTAAATAATATAAACTAACGTTCTTAATATTATACAATAGAGTTACATGGAATATCATTATAAAAACATATACCAATAATAATTTAAATATAGTAATTATGATTAATAAAAAGAAATTTTCAAACCGAGACTAATTTAATCATTTTTAATTTATTAATATATTAAAAAGAAATATAAGATTTACATCAAAGTATATGATATTAATTAAAGGTCAAATCATTATATTGATTATTTAAGAAAAAATTAAATAAATTATCAAATCATTCATCTATATATTAATTATTAAGATTTTTATTTCTTAAACTTAAATGTGTAAGATATCTCAAAAATTATGATGGAAATTAAACAAGTTTTTCTAGTGGTAAAAATATAGAAAATTTAAAATCTAAATATATATATATATA
>OVBE01010937.1:0-14571 GCA_900406425.1 Iberis pinnata
TATGTTAGGAATGATTGTGAAGGTTTATTGGTGATGTTTGATAGGTTTTATTTTTTTTGTTGGTTGATTCCTTACATTACGGAAATGCTACGCTTTTGTAAACATGGAAATATTTTATAGATATAATAAAATTATTTAATTTTAATTTGAAAAAAATAAAAATATATATATTATAATTGGAAAAGAAATTCAATTGTATAATTATAATAATATTAATTATCGGGTAATTACAACACAATTATAACACAAATAGTTTGCTATCTTTGTAAGAAAAACTGCTATAGATGCAATCCAATCATAATACAAACACAACGCTATTGAATATAAAAACTAAAGCTATTATTAAAAACCTTTAATAACAAATATACGCCGCTATTATAAAAATAAACAATTTCATCTTGAACAACGCTATCGTAAATTTTATAATTATAGCATACATTAAATCCACTATCTAAAGTGTCCGACCTTTAATGACCGGCGCTGTCAGAGCGTTTAACCGCTATGGTATCCTACGATATCGTTTTCAAACGCTAAGGAAAGGCATATTTCTTGTAGTGATTGAAACAAGTACTCAATATACTCAATACAGAGAAAACTACTGATATGTGTACCCTTTGGGGAACATACATAACAGTTACATAGTTTCTAACCATCAATACCCAAAAATAAGATGCAAGAGAAGCAAATTTGTTTAAACGCGAATTTGCAGGCATGCAAGTTATAGGAAGAGAGGATAATGTTACAAATTGGTATGCATTATAAGAATTGAACAGGTTCTGATAATATGTTAACAAATCCCCAATTGGAAAATCTCTGAGAAGAAGCATTACGAAAGAAGACAAGATTGTGCAGTGAAACAGGTAACGGCTAATTATCTATCCCTATAATTAACAAATTTGGGGCAATATCAATCAGTTAACTAAAATTAACGTAATAGTGAAGTGCAATTAACCTTTGTTAAGAAAATCTAATCCGAGTTCTGTGAAGTGGGTTTTCGCTTCGAAGAATTTCTGGGACCTTTGACGGTGGTTACTGTTCAACTATTGTTCTCTGTCTTCAACTGCTTTCAATATTTAGAAATGAGGCACTCGGATTCAATTTGATTTAACTTGTAGCAGTTGAAAAATGATATGAAGGAAGTTATGGCTGACGGTTCTGTTTTCTAGGCATCAATTATCACGAGAGAGAAGACGAAGTTCCAAGATGAGTGGAAAACAAATAATTATTCTTCTGATAAAGGTAGTCTAGGGAAATAGAGTAACTGTTTCGAATGATAGGGGTTACATCTGTTATATTCTATAGTGTCGAAGGAGAGAGGGAGATAGCATAGGTTTAGGTGTTATTTTGTTAAATATAGGATATATTAGTATTATCCAGTGCAATTACCATAATACTTCATATATTAATTTTTTTATAAATAAAATAAAGTTATAATATTAAGTAAGTTTTACTTTTTCATTTTTGTTAAGAATAAATTTATCTAAAAGCTATAGTACAAATATTGTATTTCATAAATTTTATGATAAATGCAAGTAATATGATGTTATATTATAAATTACATATATATATATATATATAAAAGATTTAAAGTATTTAAACTAAATAAAATATATATCAAAAATTTATATAACATTTTGAGAGTACCTTTATAAAACTAAATTTTAATTAATGTGATATATTACAGAACTTGCTACTCATTATTGTCTTTAAATTTGAATTCATTAATTAATGAAATTTTATTAAAAGTTCTTTAAGGATACAACATTAATATATATATGTATATATATATATATGGATATAAGTTCATGAAAATAATAAATTTTAAAAATATATAAATTATAAATAATATATCATCAATTAAAAATAATTAAAATATATCAATTATATGAAATGATTTAGATGATTATGATGCATGGCCGGTTATGATTATGTTTTTTATAACTATGAATATAACCATTTGGAATATTATTTTATGGTGAGTGTTATAATTATTTACTTAAGATCATTTGTTCATCACGAATTTGACACTAAAATATTTAAGAAATCTATTACTTTATTAATTTTGTGATATATAGTACATTTTGTTTTTGATAACGTGATATAAAGTCATAAGATATAAAATATAAAATTTTTGGTTTTAGAATCATAATTTTTCTATATTTTACAGCAATATCTTTCAAATTTCTACAAAATAAAGTAAATAAGATTTTAAATAATAATTACATGTAAAGTAATATATATATATATATATATATATATACTAAATTCATTGCAAAAATATTTGTAATTTTTATTTTACTTAGAATATCTGATTTATTTATAAGGGAATTTTTAGTTCAACTAAAAAATATAAGATATAAAAATATTTTGATAGTTACCGATAATTATATATATAAATATATATATGACCATATATTGTGTTTTGTTAAAAATAATATTAAATGTATAATTAAAATAATAGACAATAATTTATACAAGTACATATATAATATAATAAATTTTTCATAATAAATTAGTCTTTCTGATAGAAATTCACAAAATACAACCATATATTTAGTTCTCATAGTATTGATATTAAAGTAAAACACACAACCATCTAAAATTATAAATCATACAAAATTTATAATTAATGCAACATCCAAATTTTATACAGTTTTATATTAGGCATGAATATATTTGTATTCAACAATACAATATAAAAATGATATATATTAATACAATATACTTTATAATTATCATATTTATTAAATAACATTATTAATCATATTAAACTACAAGTGAAAATTATTAAATTAACATATACCTATTAAAATTTTAATAACATGACATACATATTTAATTTAGTATCATTATATCAAAATTATATAATTAATTATTTACACAGAAAATAAGATTTATATCAATTAAGAATAAAAATATACTTTTATTATGAAATGTAGTTAAAACAATAAATTTTTTTCCGTCCTGGCACGGATTAAAATCTAATGGTTAAACAATTTTAATTATAGATGTTCATTGCTAAAATAGAGTATCAAAGTTGTTCACATTTAAATAAATAAAAATTGTGAAAATTGGATATAATATCATAATAATATTTTAAAGATATTTTAAGAATATTAAATTCGGAAGGTAAAAAAAGAAGGATATCTTAATAATATTAAAATCAGATTAACAAAAAGAGACGAATCTTCACCTAGGTTTCCAATTTTTCTATAAATTTTTTTGTTTTTTATATTTTAAGTTTACAACGGTATATATAGTTATATACCACATAAATTCAAGAATATTTTATTAAAAGACTTTTAAATAATAGTTTAGACGCCGTATGGTGTGTAATCCTTCATTGACTGTTATGACATCATCCTTTTGCGAGATATGAGAATTATTCTTTTCTCTGAGCTTGGCATTTTTTTATATTCTAACTATATCATCATTTTCGTGTCTTTCAGCTGGTTGTTGTAGTCATTCAACTGTGTTTGGAAATTTGGATCCACCATGGTTATCGTAAGGGTCGGTCCTTAAATTACGAGGACTTTTGACAAAATAAAAAGTAATAACTAATATTTTATAGGGGAATTCTCAAAAATACCATCAAAAACTAGGTTTATTCCAAAAATACCACACACTCCCAAAAGTTCCAAAAATACCACCAAAAAGTTATTGTTCCAAAAATACCACAAAATTTGAAGTAACTTTTAAACTTCAAATTTAAACCCTAAAATCACAAAACCAAACCCTACCCCTTTAAAACTAAACCCTAAACTCTATTTAGTGAACCCAAACCCAAAATTTTAAATTTTAAACCTTAAAGATGATTTTTTATGTTTGTGGTATTTTTGGAACATTTGTGCATGTGTGGTATTTTTGGAAATTTTGGGAGTGTGTGGTATTTTTGGAATTTGAACTTCTTTTGATGGTGTTTCAAGGAATTTCTCTATTTTATATCATAAAAATATGTAAATATAATTTTAAATAAAATATGCTAAAAATTAATGGAAAATAAGTTTTATCTAGAAAAAAATAATAACTAATGATAATCTATAAAGTTTTGAAAAATATTATTCCTTGCATTTTTTCCGGCAAAGTCATTCATCAAACTTTGATGATGATGTTTTCTAACCATATCTCTCTCAATTGACAACATCACCAAACCATTCAATCGCTCTTCTAATATATATATATATATATATATATATATATATATATATAGTGTGTGTGATTTTACATTTGGAACATGAACAATTTGGAGATTTGAGACCTATGTCTCACCGGTCTTGGTTCGAGACCTGCCTTGGTCATCGTGTATCACCATCGCTTCTTGTTATCTCACATGTGTTGTTTAGTTGTTTATGAAAAATCCGTTCCTTCTAACGCCAAAGTGTTGAAGATGTTTATGGTATAATCGACGGAGATTCGAACTAAAACTAAGAAGAACAAAAAAGAAACTTGAAAAACGAAAGTAATCTAGGTATTGTAATATGTATAATCTCATTCCCTTTCCGTTGTATATATTTCCTCTTATACAGTCTCTAAACTCGTCTTCTAAATCTTGAACTCAAATCTTCAGTTTTTTCTATATATCACAATTTAACTGGAAAAAATATACTTATCGTATTTTTCCGGCCGAGTTCATCCAATTTGAGTATTCTATTTTATTTGATAATCTACATTATAATTGTTTTATATCTTTTTTTTTTAATTAAAAAAGAGGAGTTCGGGCTTTCCAGGATTTGATAATACCTGATGACATGGCGTAAAGTATCCCTCCCACTTGGAATCAAACTAAAGATCTCATGAAACCAACTCCTGAAATTAAATCACTAGTCCAATGCACGTTTATTTTCTTATATCTTCTTATTAGTCAATTGCATTGATTTTTACTTTTCTTTTTGTAGACCGCCTATATATATTATTGGACTACATCAACCCATGTTTATCTAGGTAGATTGATTTATTTCTAACAATACGAGCTTTAGTTTTACATATAACTTTTTTGTAGTTCATAAAAAAGTACTCTGATGTGGTCGGAAAAAAAGGTCTTAGTGGTGGAGAAGAAAATTGATTAAAGCAGAACAGAAGATGATGATACGTAGGAATATATATATATATATATATATTATAAAGGGTTTTTTTAATTGAAATACATGTTTGATATTTTCTAATTTAGGCCAAATTTAAAACTCCGAAGTACAGTCCAAACCCAAAAACAAAATAAATCTGGCGTAAACAAACTAAAAGTCCAAAAAACCAAACTTAACAAAACCCTTACTAATGAGAGGAATAACCTCTCATGGCCGCCGCCTCTTTTTACTACGGATCCATCAGAGACAAAATTCCGACGCGAAACCCAATCTTTTAGAGCACATAAACGTTGTCGGGAGACCAAAACAAGAAAAAAACGAAAATCAAGGAAAAAAAATTTAAGCCTAGAAAAACATACTACACCGGTAACGAAGAACAGAAAGAGAAAATGGAACAAATTTTCCGATAGGGTTGGTTTAGCCTTGGTCCACACGTCGCCGTCTCCAAGCAGTTACATCTCACCGCATCCCCCATCTAACCGAAGCCCAAGCTCTACCCACCTGTTCAGTCGCACTGTTGCAAAGGCTTCACCTATTCTACTTTGCCGAGCTGCATCACCGAATGATCAGCATGGAGCTGCCTCATGGAAACTTACAAGTATATGTACATGACCTAAGTTTGAAACTTACATGTACACGTACACCACCTAGTTTGAAAAATATTTTTCATAAATATAAACACGAGTCATTGATAAATGAAAAGTATTTTTTATTTTATAAAGTGCGTATTTATTATTTTCAAATATAGTCCACAATACAACCTGTCAGCTCATTTTCACTACATAAGACTCATAAACCCATTACAACCCAATTTGGATGGGCTTTCCAAAATTTGAATTAGGCTCGGACTAAACCCAAAATGAAGGAAACCCTAAATGCGATTTAGAGAATCTAAAACACATCGCCGCCACCGACTAGCCGCGTTTTTTTGGAGCTGCACCTTTGACGACCTGGCGATGGGAATCGAAGTGGCGCTGCCACTATCGCCCACACAAGGCCTCGTTTTTCAACAGGAGAAGAGGCTATTACGGTTGTCGTCCACAGCGGAGTCTGAGGAGGAAAGTAGGTTTTCGGCATAAGTTAGGAGTAAAACCTCCGCCATCGGGCTTGGCTTAACAGCATTTTCAATCGGCTTTGGCCCCCGCAACACCGCGTAGACGACGTCGCCTCACTCCTCTTCGGCTAGAGGTGTCGGATCTTTGCCTTGAGGTCCTTCCTCTCAGCCAACGCCGACTTCCATGCACTCCGCAACAACCAATCTAGCCGGATCTGCTATCGGTAATCGTTGTTTTCGTTTTGAACTCAACCTCGGTGAACCAAAAAATAAGAGAAGAAAAAATTTTGTACCAGGGACGACGAATGAATAAATAGGACGAGTCCACCAGATCTTGAGATATCTAGTGAGCTTTGAGGTCGCATGACACAAAATTTGCAGCTCGAATGGAGTTATTAAAATTCGTCGCCTCAAATCTTTTGACCCATGTCTCCGATCTAGAAAGAGATCTAGAAGGAGAGAGTTGGTAAGAAAGAGAGAGGAGAAAAGAGAGGTTGTTGTTGGTAAATTTGATCGGTTTAATGAAGAGTATGTTGAAATAATCTTAAGAGGAAAAGGCATTTAAGATCTTTGTCTAGGGGACGAAAAACATTGGGAGATTAATGAAGCGAGGAAATGTTGGTTGGGCTAATTTTGGATAGGATTTGGTTTTAATTTGGTTTAAATTGGTTACAATGTGGTTATAATATGCTTGATAAATTGTAAACCAACTCAAACTAAGTCGGTGGTTTTGAACTTTCAAATTGTGATATCAGAGTACTTTTTGAGTTTTGGATACATCTGATTAATACTTTCGGAGATGTAGTAATCATAGTGTTAATTATGAAAACAACCTATATAGTAACAGCTAGCTTTGCATATTCCACACACGTATCTGTCAAATGTCACTTCAATATACAGAGATGGATGTACATGTACATTTATTTTGGAAGAGGTTTTTGCCACCTCTAGTAGGTGTGGGTAGGTTTGTCGATTTGGAGTTGTAACCTGACCCAAGACATATATAATCCATTTTACATATATAATCCATTTTACATATAAGAGTCGGATAGAATTACCTCTTTGAGTCAATAAAAAGGTAAAAGATAATTATTTGAATACTCAAATTATCCATTTTAATATTTAAAAATTAATTATATATTATAAAATTAATAATATTATTAGTATGTTCTATATAAGTCTAAATATTTTCTGCTTTAACAAAATATAAAATATAATAAATGTTACAATATTATAATTCATGTTCTATTTACTTTTATTGTAACAATGTTTTAAAAAATTATCAAAACATTTGTAAAAAATAAAAATAAATAATAAATAATATTTTGTTATAAAATTATAAATTTTATTCATATTAGTTATATTATCCATATTTTTTCTTATCTGTCAATTTTTATTATCTGATATGACTTCCACCCAATTTTTACCCGTAATTACCCGATCCGTATTTTTTACGGATATGTTTGGGATATTAATTTTCAACACCCAAAAACTCGTACCCGTACTCATACCCACTATTATCCGACTCGTACCTTAAATGTATACCCCTAGGTATGGACATATTAATTCCAAACCAAAAATCTAAATAAAAACTAAAAATACAAACCAAAACCGAACCAAAAATAGTTATGGACCGGCTTCGTTTAGAGAACATAACCTGAATGGGTTTTGATTTTTTAGATTTTTAGTTTTTGCAAAAAACTGAACCGGATGGATATTTCGAATAACCGAATTAAACCAAAATTCATATATTAATCATAATATGCCCAGATCTAATGCAATAAGATGTTGAGAGGTTTTTTGGATTTCTCTTACAGTTTTTTTTTATAATGATTTTTCAGTTTTTTGGATACAAAGCGAGTTTTAATAAAAAATCCCAAAACCGAATCGAAACCGAATTATTTCATACCAAGCAGATCTTATTAAGACTAAATACCCAATGGATTCTATATCTCAACCCAAAAAAATCGAAAACTGTTTTAAACCGAACTGAAACTCAAATGTCCATGCCTAACCTCTAGGTTTTTTAAAAAAAGCAATGTACATTTATTTATATTTTTATTTGTACCTTCATATTATAGCTGTTACATGTAATTTGAGATACGTTTTTCAAACAAATATTGCGTGTGAACTTGAAATTCCACTTTTTTCTCTACAATTCCATGACTACTAGGATTTTAGCCGCAAAAACGCCGAATTAAAGTTTTAATAAATTTAAAATTTTGGTAAAACATAATTTTAATACAAATTGTATAATATTAGTATTTGATGTATATATTAAAATAAATATATATTTTATTTTATTGTCGATATATAATAGTAGTTTTATATATATATTGTTTGCTATATACATGCTGGTTAAAATATATATTGTTGATTATGAAAATAATATTATAACAATATTTAATACTAAAAATTTATTTTTTACTGTTTCTAAAATAATACTTGAAATGTAGTCAGTTTAATTGAACTCGACCTATTATCAATACAATATTATATATATATAATATGTACATGTGATTTAAATATGGAAAGTTAATTATTTGTATCTAACTTCACACTAAGATAAACTTTATAATTTTCATAGTTAAGTCATAGGTTTCATTACACAAAACTTGTTATTAACTATGTAACTAAATTTAATAGAATTATGTGTTAACCATATAAAACTATTTTTGATAGCTTGTCTAATAAATTTTTATAGAGAACAAAAGTATGTTATGTCCAAATTTTGGAGAGTTGTAGTCCAAAAAGTAATGATCTTAATCCATCACACAATTCATTTGTCTAAAACCTTTTGTATAATTGAAAATTTTTTTTTTTGGATGAAATGTTAAAATGATATAAATAACCAAAGTTTATCTACAAAATATTGTAATCAATATACATAAGAAAGATTTGAAAGTTGGAGAGAAAAAATGTGCTGTGGGAGGGATATAAGGTTGCCTCGTTAAAACCTATCGCTAGAAAACCCTGTGGGATAAAAGCAGTGATAGAAAAAAGAGTACATACCTTATATCTAGCGACGTTTGAGAAAGAAAAAGAATCGAATAGCTGGGCAGGGGAGTGAGCAAATGGACAAGGCTTACACAATGATTGAAGCCCATCGATGTCCAAGCGATGTGTAACGATGATGATCGTCTATGCGTAAACTTGTGAACCGGTAGCTTATCGTGCGATGTATAAGCTGAGAGATGTGGCTCGTGTCGCACCTAGGGTGACCGTGAATGCGATTGTTGCGTTCACGCCACAGATAATAAACTGTGGATTGGAACGCAAGCTTCACAAGAATGCAGTCCGTCAGGGAAATGGAGCGGTGATGCAATGAACGAGTAGTAGCTGTTCAATCTGGGGTTGTGCGATGTCCAAGGATAGGTGTGACTAGAGTGCTCTATAGGGTGTAGGAAAAGAGGCAAGCGAAGAATAGATGGTCGCATGTTTCATCCGGCTCGCCACAAAGTGCATAAGCTTGATCACGTCCCCACAGCCTCATCCTGCTACCTGTGGATAACCTATCTAACAAAGTAAGCCAAGAAATGAAAGCGTAACGAGGAATAGCTTGTGTGAACCAAATAAGAGAGGACCATCGCATTTTAGGTGAAGGAACGCGTATTTGGTGCCAAGTGGCGGAGGATGTGAAGTGTGGCTTGAAGTCGTCATTTAGGCGACGCCAGAGGGTCATGTCTACTCCCGCTGCTGGTCTTGGCAATGGTAGAGCTCGGAGTTGATCACCAATATCATGATAGCGAGGTACCCGTAATCTACAAATCCGCCAAGTGGCTGATCCTACCGCATCAGATACCATAGCTTGTCGTGGAATGCCCAATTCATGGATACCTGCAAGACCCTGAAGAGAGAACCAGGGACCAAGAGTCATACCAGAAAGAGGCGGAGCGACCATCCTGGATGGAGACTCGATAAAAAGTGATGGCTAAAGGACGAAGCTTAAGTAGCTTATGCCACATCCAAGAGCCAGTGGATGTGATCCCGACTTCCCAGAATGTTGCATGACGAAGCATGTATGCTTTCGTCCAGTCATGCCACAAGGAGGTTAAATTTGAGACCAATCGCCATATAAGGGAAAGCGCAAACACTGTGGATGTGTCCTCTAGACGACAAATGCCTAGACCACCTTCATCTGTGGGCCTGCAAACATCGGACCAACAAACTTTCGCCATATGGTGATTAGTTGTCGTACCTGACCGGAGGAAATTACTGCAGAGGCTATCGATCTCACGAAGACAACGTTTTGGTAGCCTGAATGCAGATTGCCAGAAGTTGACTGTGCTAATGATGGTGGAGTTGATCAACTGCAGGCGACCCGCAAACGAAAGGAGTTTGGAGGACCAGGTAGTGACACGCGAGCGAATGCGGTCAATAAGAGGTGCATAATCGGTTGGTGAGAGGCGCTTGGTCGTTAGTGGTAAACCCAAGTAACGAACGGGTAAAGTCTCTAGCTTGTGACCAGACTCGTGTAGAAAATGTTGCAGAGGCTCGGGGCTACCTGGGAGGTAGAGAGACGATTTGGATAGGTTTAGATGAAGTCCATAAGCTTTGCCAAACGTGGTCATGACATCGAGGATCTCTTCCAACGATCTTAGTGTTCCAACCGAGAAGATCATAATATAATCTGCAAAACAAAGATGAGTGAGACTGGTCAATGCGCAACAGGGGTGATAGCCAAATGCATCAGAAGCAGCTACTTGATTGAGCATAAGCGATAACACATTAGTTTCAATAACATAAAGATAAGAGGAAAGAGCACAGCTTTGTCTTATTCCTTGCTGGCTAGGGAAGTACCCTGCAGGCTCGCCGTTGACTACAATCGAGAAAGTAGCTGTGGAAATGCATAGATGTATCCAGTGGATGAATCTTTCTGGGAATCCCATAACCTGCAAAACCGAGACTATGAAACGCCAATCAATAGTATCAAACGCTTTAGAAATATCAAGTTTAAGGGTGAAGCAAGGAGAAATGGTGGGCCTATGGTAGTCTTTAACCAGCTCAGTAGCAAGGAGGACATTCTCTAGCAGCAAACGGTCTTTGATGAACACAGTCTGGTTGGGTTCTATTGCAGTGGGCAGACAAGATTTGAGGCGATTAGCGAGAATCTTAGAGATGACTTTGTATATGACATTGCAACAAGAGATGGGTCGAAATTCTTTCAACGTCTGGGGGTTAGCAGCCTTGGGAATGAGAGCCATAAGAGTGGCGTTGATACCCGCTGGTAGAAACCCGTTGAGGAAGAAAGATTGAACCGATGTGGTGAAGTCAGCGTCTATAATAGGCCAGGCTGCTTTGTAGAACTCCGTTGAGTAGCCATCTGGACCTCGTGCTGTATTTGCTAGCATCAAGAAGAGAGTAGCCTTGATTTCTAGGGCTAAGATTGGGGCTCTAGGGAGGCAATAACATCCTGCGAGCAACGATAAGTAAGTAATGTAGATAATGAATCAAAAAGGATAGATACAACTATTCGATCCTGAAGGAACTCCTTAAAGTGTGCGATCGCAGCTGCCTTTATCTCCGATGCATCACTGATAACATCTCCATTCGAACTAATAAGTCTCTTGATGGTGTTATGCGATGCCCGAAAACCAGCAATGCGGTGAAAAACGTCGTGTTTTGATCCCCATGCCGTAGCCAATTTATCCGAGACTTCTGTTGATACAATCGCTCCTCGGTTAAGGCTAAAGAACGCCAGAGAAGTGTTGTATCCTTTTCCTCTTGAAAGGTGCGTTCCGATGCATGAACGAGAGCTTTTTCCTAGAAATGAAGAAGGTGATCAAACGCCTGCTTGGTGCGCACCGATAAGCCACTATACTTTGTTACGTTAAGAGCATGCAACGGCCCCTTGAGAGATTTCAGGCGAACATGAAAGAAGCGCAAAGCCAACCGAGAGTGAAGCAACAGAGAACCCCTCATGCAATGGGACCTGAGAATGTCAGGAAAAGTAGAATCATCAATCCATAAATTATGGAATTTGAAAGGCTTACGAGTGGAAGAGTAAGGAGAAGCTAGGTGGATAACACAACGAGCATGATCAGATATCCCATTAGCTTCGAAGGTAGCATATGACTGGGGATGATACGACGTCCAGGTATCATCTATCAAGGCACGGTCCAATTTTTTGGCAATGGGATTGGCGGTTTGATGATTGGACCAAGTATAGCGGGGATCCAGATAGTCCAGGTCTGTGAGGTCACAGGCATGGATAAAATCTTGTAATTGATTCATTCCGAGCTACCTAGAGTGCAAACCAAAGGTTGAGTGATCGAACGTGGCAAGAACTTCATTGAAGTCGCCCATGAGTAGCCATGGGATTGGTTGCGAGCCATAAATGTGACGGCTGTGAGCAAGGGTTGTCCAAAGATGAGTGCGCTCAACCTGAAAATTAGATGCATAAACACAAGAAATTAGAAAAGTAGAGCCAGTATCAAAAGTTACTAAAATAGTACTTGAGCAGTAATTAGAAAAGATTTAATGATAACTCCCTCTGCCCAACAAACCCAGATACGATCCAATATGTGATGGTTTTAGTTATGTAGACAAGTCCACCCTCGTAAAGCAGATTGTAAGACTGAATGAAAATTAGAAGGCTGAACCCAAGTTTCAAGAAGACAACTGAGCAATGGCTTTGATGAAGAAAGCCAGTGACGAACAATATGATGCTGCCAAGGCTAATTAAAGCCTCAGGTATTCCAGGAAAAAAACGACATTACATTAGTGTCTCCGAGAGGAGACATGAGATGTCTTTTTAAAAGGAGCTTGTTTAGCAAGCTTTTGGGAGGCTAATGACGGTAGGGTTCCCTTCGTTTTGGCACGAGAGGTATGTTTTGTTGCAACATCTTGCAGCTGAGATGCCTTTAGAGAGTCGACCTCAAAGTCTGAAATCTGCCCCTCCTCTTTATCATTTTGCGAAGTTGAGTCAATGTCATTAGTATTATAAAGTATAGTAAACCGAGAAGGGGAGACAGTAGTATCAAAGGTAGGTGGGGAAGAATGTTTTGAAGGGGAAGCTATGTGCGCGCGACCAGTCCGGACAACTAGAGCCCATTTATCATGAGTAGAATATGTTTTATTTCCCGCAACTGAAGTTGAACTGGCTATGGTCTCAGCTGAAGGTGACCGAGTAGGAGCAGCATGGATAGTATCAATATTGGGTTGCGTCACAATCTCCAAAGATGGATCCATAAGAGGGAATGCATGTGAGGGAAGAGTATTTGAACCCTCCAAAGAAGCATCTTTACCTACATCATTAATAGAAACCGATCGAGTGATTAGTTTGTAGGTGTTGTAGATCATGGATAATACTTGTTATAGGCTATAATAAATCATTAGGTGGGTCAAGTGTTGCAGTTGTAGGGGCAGGGACATGTGATGATGTTGATATGATTTGAGTAGCGGGAGGAGCTGAGCATATATCAACCGGTGGTGTAGTCACGGTAGAGGGTGAGCCGTGAGAGGCATGAGATGAGCTGTTTTGAGATGTTTTTATGCAAGCCGAAGCTTGGTGGCCCCATGAGTGACAAGAGGTACACCGAACCGGGAGCCCCGAGTAAGAAACTAGAACAGGCTGAGGGATGTCTGTTAATTGAATTGTCGTGGTAAGCGTTTTCTCCAAGTTAACCACCACCATGACTCTAGCAACATCAAGACGCATACATCGCTCCGTAGTCGGATGTATCTTTTGTGCTTCACCGACAATGTCCCCGAGATATTTGAGACCGGGCCGAGAAAAGAGGTGATCTAGACTTTGTTTAAAGTCAACCCAAAGAGGCATTGTTGTACCGTTCAGTTTTTGATGGATACGGGAATGACTCCATTCCTGCACAACAAGTAGAACGTCAGAAATATGTTAGTATTGTTTACGCACTATGCTATTACGTAGGGACGGTGAATCAATTTTAAAGAGAAAGGTATCGTCTTTGATAAATTGAACATCAATCTTGGTAGATTTTCCATCCTGGTTCCAAAGCCTATTAACCGTTGATAACACTTGAATTTCATGGTTTGTACATAACATTTCTTATCACTTTTTAGCTCTTTAGGATTGCATCTAGCATGTTTAAAGTTGATTTCTGCAAGTTTATGATTTTTACGAAGTTTTTCATTAGGATTTGCATTTGCATGCATTTTGGAGATTTTTCAGGACTTTCAGGAGTTTTCAGGAAAATTCAGAAAACATCACCAAGTCACTACAACCTTCAGGACCAAGCTGCATTTTCACTATGGATCGATCTCACTTCTGCTTAATTAGGATCGATCTCAGGATCGATCTCACTCAGCAGAGATCGATCTTAGTCCAGCCAGAGATCGATCTCACTTCAGTTCATCAGAGATCGATCAACTTTAGCTTGAGATCGATCTGCAATCTCATATCAGAGATCGATCTCCATTTCAGCGTCAGATCGATCTCAGTGCAAAAGAGATCGATCC